>CM062273.1:31704391-31936891 GCA_031216635.1 Dissostichus eleginoides | reverse complement strand
TATTGAGAAAAGCTTTATGAAAGAAGAAGACAAATGTTCGCAGTTACATTGGTCTTGGAAGACTGCTAATGGTTCTTTGTGCAATTATCCCTGACCGAGGGGTCTCCATTGAATGTTGTAATTTTCCATAAAAGCACATGCAGCAGGCATAAAAGGCCAGTTTGAAAAGAAAAATGAAGAAATGAATGGACGAAAGGATGTGAAATTATCCACTTTAAAATCTAATGGCATTTTCCTTTTCAACTATACCTGATTAAACCTTTGAGATGTTGATGTATGCGTGGAAATGCGTGTGCGTGCAAATGTTCAAGAGGTGCTTGTGTTCTCGTGACGAGCCTGCCTTAAAATGTGTGTGTGCACACATACAGGTGTTTGTGCGCTGCAAAAATAAACCACAAAAGTATTCTTTTTTTTTAAATGCACCATCCTATAGTTCTGCTTTTCTAAGAGATGGATAATAAACCGCTCATCACACAGGACCCTCGCCTCAGCTCTTAGCATCCCCCCATGAAGTAGAGAAGAGATGGAGAAGTCTCCATCTGATTGTTTTTATACCTTTTTTTTAGCCTATTTGCCAGAAGACACAGTGCTTATTAGAGATCCTTGTTCCTCCTCCTTGGCTTTTTACAGCCCAAAGTGGACAGTTTCTATTTTTCCCGCTCTTGTTCACATCTCTTTTCTCCAGGTGAAAAAGCACAGAAATGTTGCTCTTAACTGCATGCTTTTGGCACTATCACCCTACCCCAAAATGGAGTTACTTGAAAAACTTCAAATTGCCCCCCTTTCAGCAGTCAGGGGAAATAAGGGGCGGAAAAGAATGGCAAGCAGGAAATGCTAGCAGCGACTTTCAGTGACAACAGGTCTTACGAAATAAATAAAAAAGGAAGAAAAGACACAGTAAGGCTCTCCAACTCCCTGTTTTGGAACAGTAAATAATGGAGTGCAATTGCCATCATTATCCTCTTTATAACCAAGGGGAAATATCTAGAGAAGCATCTGCATTAAAGGACATCTGGAAGAAAAGTATAGAGCAGATTCATTGGCTTGATCAAACTTCTATATAAAAGGCATTTATAAAAGGTTACTCAAAGCATGGGAGCAGGTGGAAATACATAGTTTTACCGTTTCTTCCATCTTTTTTGACTCCGACGGTTGTGTTTGGCATTTAACAAAAGCTTTTAACTTTTCGATCCAGCCTCATTTCAGAGCACAATAGGACATTTTAACAGTGCAACTTTGCAATCCTGATGCAGCTGAACTTTTCCGGTCTTTTCGTGACAAGTGCTTTTCTTTTTTTCCTTAGAAATTACAGTGATCACAAATGCATTATGGGAGGCCAGTTTGCCGCAGCGTTCAGCTTCACAAAATGTGAACCGCCATACTGTGAAGGGGGTGGGGTGACGTCTATAGGCTGCACTTTCCTCTGCCTTCTGCATGAATGGCTAATGGATGGGTACAGGTGCAGATTCTGAATCTTTATTGAAATAAAAGTAGCCCTTCTGCTATAGAAAAACCTTTATATAAGTAATATAGGCAAGATTTACATAAACTAGATGCGGAGCAATTACTTTTCTTATCATGGATTATTAATTTTGCATTTTATTGTTTAAGAATGAATCATATTTCAGATAATCATATTTTGACATGTAGAATCTTACGCTCCTTATTGCTGTGAACTCAAACCTTGAGTGTATGTAGGTTTTCATTCTGGTATTTCCTTTGTATGTTTGACAATCGGGTCTGTTTCCTTTTACCTTGTTTAATCAAAAATCTGGAATTTGGATTCCTAAAAACCTTACTGTAGTGGAGCAAAACTAAAATCATTCTTAAGTAGCTGAGCATAAAGTTATTATTACCCCTTTCATATGTTTTAGTGCTTCGCTTTTAAAGACAATTCTTTACATGGCATAAACAGTACGTTTTGTGTTTTGTAAGCACGACTTGCCAAAAATAGTTAAAGAAAGAAAGTGTGAAACCAAATGAAATAAAATGAATGTAATACACACTGTCCTTTTACAGCTATAAATAAGACTCAATTAAAAGTATTACAGTACACGCTGATATACGCAGACGCATTAGATCCGACCAGCAGCATTTTAAATGTATGTGTTTCCTGCCCAGACCTTCCATGCCAATTTTAATATATTCACCCTCAGACAGTGTGTGTGAAGTGAGGGGGCACAGGCCAAGTGTGAGAAGAGCACCAACAAAACACAACTGCTGTTACATAGATATTTTATGGAAATGCTTCCTGTTTTTCCTTTCCAGTGAGCCAACCCACACAAATTACATCTCATTTAGCCATGCACAAGAGGGGTTCATAGGCTAAATATATGCTGAACACACACCAGGCTAAAAAAGGAAGCCTTAAAAGTCATGAGAAGATGCAACTCATTGCTTGAAAAAAATGTAAAAAGTATTTTTTGGATGAAGCGTTATTAATTTTCACAGGGCTCGCAATTAATCACGCACATTTTCTTCAACATCTTGTTATTTATGCTAGCTGGACATAACTCCTCAGCCTCGGGAATTCGTTTATCTGATTCTTGTGAGTAATTGGTTATAAGGGAACCCTCCTGGTAAACGTTTTCATATTTTCAATTTCAATTTGTGAGGCATCATTTTAGATGTGAGTTACCAAGGAGAAGGAAGGATAGTGAAAAGCAACAGCCAGTATATGCAAGTGTTTTTGCACACACTTATGTAATGTGAGTATTTTTTATTATCCATTGCTTTCTTTTGTTCATCACAAAAAAAAGATAGTTGTCATTTCATAATTACAGTTTTCCCTGTAAAACAAACTTGTTTTCCTTAGCGTTTTCTCCGCTCTTCACTTCCTCCCGCTTTTCCCATTTACCAAGCTTTAAAGAGGCCCTATTCTGCTAATTTCAGGTTCATATTAGTATGTAGTGTCTCCACTGGGACATGTTTCCATGCTCTAATGTTCAAAAAGCTCTTTGTTTTTCTCATACTGCCTGTGCTGCAGCACCTCTTTTCACCCTCTGTCTGAAACCAGAGCCCAGTCTACTCTGATTTGTTAGCTAGCCGGCTCTGTTGTGATTGGTCAACCGCTTAGAGATATTCTGCCCCTTAGCCTATCACAAAAAATGTGTTGGAGCGCTAGCCAATAGAGGCTCGAGTGTAACATCGTGATGTGTTACAGAAGTAAACAAAAGGAGTCAAATCGAGAAGTTTCAGGCAGGGGGGGGGGGGTCTTTTGGGATTGTAGCCTTTGCAGACCATTTACATGCACAACAACCTATAGAGCACACTACAGGAAAGGGAAAACCCCAGAAAGCAAAACATGGCCCGTTTAACATAAGCAAATATGGGCATATTGTTCATGAGCAGGTTTATGAAGTAACAGGTGACCTGTTACGGGATTACGTTTTCAGGATACCACAAAAGTTAAGTGTATTCCCTGAGAGATGCTTTAAAAAAAGATGTAATCAGATTACTGCTAAATTTCTAGCAGGATTACAATGTAACTAAAAACTAAAGAGACCATATAGTGTTTGATGTAAAGGATCAGATGTAATCTCTTCTCTGAAAGCTGCTGTTCTGTAGACTAATACTTGAACTGTGGATCTACAGTATTCGCTTACTCCCTGCATCTGCTTTATGGTTTTCATTTGTTCATTTGTTATTTTTTAATTCAGTAGGTGAACCTATATGTTCATAAAATAGTGTGTGTGTGAGCCTAATTGTATGTATTTAACTAGAACGGAGCATTTTTTTTTTTATGTCTGCTTTATGTGCTCATGTGTTTCTTTGTTGGTGTATAGGCCACTGCCTGAATATGCTCAATGAAAACACTGTATTTTAAAGCAACCCTCCCAACGTTGTTTACGAGTGTATGTGTGTGTGTGCGTGTGTGTGTGTGTGTGTGTGTGTGTTTGTGTGTGTGTGTGTGTGTGCTTCAGTTCTTGGGTGCAGCAGAACAGAGAACAAGCATTATACATCAATAGAGTATTGATCATAAACAGGATTCGTGCTATTCTCTCCATTGGGTCAAACGTTCTCCTCACTCAGGTTGCCAGCTAAGTCAGGGACACAATTATTTTGCCATCTTCCCCAAAGAAAAATAGACCATGCTCAAAGGAAGAGCTTAAAAAGAGGTCACCTGAACTTGCCTCCCTCCCCTCTCACGTTCCCAATTCACCCGCAGTAGAATGGCCGAGGTGGGGGGGGGACTGAGCGGCTGCACACATTACAGCCCAGTCTCAACAGCTAGTCGAAGCAGGCCTGTCATTTCTGCCATTTGAGAGTGTGAGCTGAAAAGCAGAGTGATGGCCACTTTTCTGTTATTATTCTCTTGGCAGAGTGCTGGCTGAAGGAAACAACCATGCTTTAAGAACATGTCCATCAGCCACTGGCAGTATTTGTAAAAGTAACTCTGTCATGTTGTATCGTTAACTTTTGAAAAGCAAGTATGGTTACAGTATATAATACCTTGCATCTGTCCACCCTGCCTCCTGCGTTATATTGACACTTAAATCACAGTGAAGCACCACGGAGTATAGGTCATTTACCTACACTCTAAAAATGAAATATGGACTTTAATGAAATGTATTAGGAAATAAGAGCATATTGTTTATGAGCGGGCTTGGGGAGCAACAGATTACATTTAACGGGATTCATGATACAAAAAAAGGTAACTGTATTCCCTTACAGTTACATAAAAAAGACTTAATCAGATTCCTTGTTGCTAAAAAGTGCAAATACGGAGCAGCAATGTTCAGCAGTATTTGCATAATGAATACTTTTTAATAGAAATTCAGCAATGAAGGCCACATTGCCTGTGGGCTAAATGCTAAGTGAAAACGGTTCAGGTCCGCTCCTTTTTCCTAAAGCTACAACGTCTCCCACTTGGCGACTACAAAGAAATGACGGAAAATGGCCGAAAACCACCACCACTGGCAGTTACATTTTTTTATTTTGTATTATTAGGAATATTAAGTTTGCTTTTAAAGTAACTAACATTGCTTGTTTGTTTTGAATTAATTTGTATGCAGTGGGAGTATGTAAGGCTTTTTACAGCTGACTTTTTGACCTGTCATTGAAAAACAACAAACAACATGAATTGTTGCTCAAACAGGAACAAACATTTACTGTAGGATATATTATTATTACAATATATTAATATGCTGAATTATGATGTATTTATTGTTGGCTTTGGTCTTTTCATGGTATTTGTAGACGATTAGAAAAATATAGAATATCACCAGATTCCTCCTAAAATCTATGGATCAAGTAAAAAAAACCTGTGTAGCTCTAACGCTAGTAGTTTGGTATATTCTCAAAAGTTTGACTTAAATCTTAAAATGTATCTTTTAAAAAAAAAAGTGCATCCTGGTTTTAATACTGAGAATTCAACTGCATTTTTTGCAGTTTGACTTGACTGTTATCATTTCTACTTTATTTTCAAAATGCAAAACGATAAAAAAAAAACCTTCCTCTCAAATTATTTGTTCCTTTATGCCTTGCCTTATACGCAATAATTAAACATCAAGTGGCTCCGTTTACAGATCTGTGTTTTGTACCATGTCAATAAGCTGTTTATCATTTAAAAGTCTCTCGCTTGGTTACTTTTTCTCCCACACAATACCACAGGTTAAAATGTGCTCCAATTAAAAGCAATTTGTTAAATAACTATCACATCAGCAGAGCGTTCTTTTACGACTCCTTCTAGTTTCAGGTGTTATCCTGAGCCATGCTTATGAATAAAGAAATGCAATACAAGTTGTTTGGAAAGGAATAGCCTCTGCATGTCATTATTATAATCGCACTTGCTGTTTAAGGCGTTACATTGTTTACAGGCTGAGAAGACATATTATAAAAGGGAGGTGTGATAATGCAAGAGTTCATACAATAAAGACATGACGGACAACATAAATTGACCATTAGTGTTCAAATGTAAATCCAGTATTTGGACTGTTCCTGTTGAGCTGCAACTGCGTGTCATTTCTTCCTCTTCCTCCTCCTCTTCCTCAATCGTCTCTCTTACCTTCAATCCTTTCCGTCTGTTTCCCTCTGTGCTAGCAGGTAAATGAGTTCCTAGTGAGTATTAACTAAGATCAGTTATCTGATCAGCGCAGGTCACATGGAACAAAGGCCTCTCCTTTTCCTCCAGCCACCTGCACTGCCCACTACAAATGAGTACCTGCATTTGGGCATGTGATCGAATTCTCATGTAAGTATGTTTATCCATGCATCTATGCATAACTCGTTGTGTATGTGTGTCTGTTCGTCTGTGTGTGCATGTGTGTGTGCGTGTGTTTACAGTATGTGTGTGTGCGGCTGGGGGTCGACAGATGCTCCTTCTCAGTGAACACAATGAATTACTTATAGGCCGTTAAGCCAAACACGGGTGCCCTGGCCGCTGGTTTACCCAACACTGATAGGGCCATCTGCCGAGGTGACTCTGCCTTCCCTACCGCTCTTTACACACACGTAACCAGACGCTTATCTGCCAGGGAGGGGCCCCACGGCTGATTAAAACATCACAACGTCTACAATTGTCTGTGTTGGGTTTTGACATGCGTACACGTGCATCTAGGTGTGCGGCGGTTTACCTCCGTGCTTGTAGAACAATGAGAGGCGTTAGTGTGTGGGCTGAGGCATGAATTAGAGTTAAGTTTAGGTCCAAGGGAAAGGAGTAAGGTCCAACGAGGGTGACTGAAAACACAATTTGACTTGCATTGTGTGCCTGCACTAGTTTCACCATTCTCAGATTATCATATGTGGGTGGAGGAAAAACAAACAGACCTAGAACCTAGAATTTGGGGGAATCAAATAAAGAAAATGTACCTCAGAGAGGTGGATATAAGAAGGTATAATTGTTTTCTGAAGCCAAAGGTCCTCTGTCCTCATAGAGCTGTTTTCTGAGAGCATTTTTTTGTATCTGTTTTCAATGAGAAGAAAGTGCATGTGGTCACATTCAGTCGCCTTGAGAAAAAGTCTTCTTTCTGATCACTCCGTTATATTTGTGTGTCCCCAGCGCTTTGAGTTCAACATTTTCTGGCCATTCTGACAGAAAAATACGCTATATGGACGCAGAGCCTAACATTAGCGGTAAACAAAGGTCAGGTTGCCATAGAATTACGCACCTTTGAGTGCAACATTATACCAGAAGGTACCTCTTATCCCTCCCCCCTTTTTTCTTGTAACATAAAAGCTAAAACGTGCTGATCAACAAACTGATCTTTCATTTTTATTACTACAATGGAAGTTTCTGCCTGTCTTTCAAGTTTTTTGACAAGCATTCATCCGATTGACTGCACACTTGGCAGGTGCATTGCTGAGGACCAGAGGTCTCAAGAGAGAAGAACAAGGGGTTCTCTAGAAATACCGGAGGACAATAAAAGTATGTGAGCATCTGATATGTCCTCTGTAAGTGTTGATATAGAACTAGTTTGCTATTAATTGGGTACCGTAGACATACCTGCAGAAGCAATTTGGGGTTAAGTTAAGTAACAGGCCAAGGACACTTCGACATGTGGACTGCAGGAGGATGGGTCGAACTGCTGACCCTGTTTGCAGATTAGCGCACCGACTTTTTAAAGTACATTTTAGTTTGGGTTTTGTAAGTCTCTTGGTGTGTTTGACTATTTGTGTGAGTGTGTGAGTGTGTGTGTGTGTGTGTGTGTGTGTGTGTGTGTGTGTGTGTGTGTGTGTGTGTGTGTGTGTGTGTGTGTGTGTGTGTGTGTGTGTGTGTGTGATATTTGGAGTGGTTGTTGCCATGCTTACAGGCCCATATAAACTGTGCAGACAGAATGACAGATTTGGAAGGTCTCTGTAATGATGTTTTGGACCTTATTCAGTGAAACGGTACAATAAGTGCAATCTCTGTCATGTCTATTGTCATCAGTACGTTTTAATTGGCTTTATTCAGATGAATGATTAGGTATTTATTTTTCTATTAAACTATACTTCAGTGTTACATAGAAGAGGACTTAATATATTTAGCTACAAGGCAAACATTTTTTTTTTAAATCAAGATATTAAAACTGATTACGTTGTACCTGCAAGCTATTGAAATCTAAGTATGGTAATGTCAAAGTGTGAGCAATGTGAGACATGAAGGTGGACTTGAACAGGCAAAGGAAAGCAAAACAACTGACAATTACTGACAGCTCTGCAGAGTGTATGTAACCATGGAACCACTGAATTACAGGTTTGATTATATTTCATGTTGCCGGAGCACTGCATTGTTTATCAAAAAATTTAACAGCAGGTCGTGCAAAACATCTGAAAAAAATCATATTAAATGGAAACATTATCCAAATTTCCCCATGGGAGACCATTAATCTATTATTTCATCCAACAAATGTCACATCATTTTTGGATTCCTTGCTGAGTGTGCTGTAAATATTTGTTGAATGCAATAAACATGTTGTTGAATGGATTTAAGAAGACAGTTACATTTAAACCTAAAAGTGTTGATACAGTTGTCTTTTTTTGTTCTGTTTGCTTAATAATAGTATATCCAATGAGGAGTGAGAGTTTGACTTCGATTGGTATAAGGGTGTTCATACTGTATACACAGGTAATTTCCAATTTGATTGGAATTGTTATTATTATATACATAAGCGAATTAGTTAGAAATAGTTAGACATCTTTGAAAAAAAAATGCTTCCTTGCTTAACGTTAGATGGGAAGATTATTACCACTCGCATTATGTGTACACTAAATATGAAGTTTCAGACAGCTCCTGTTAGCTTAGCCCAGCACAACTGCTTGAAAGAGATGCAAACAGCTAGCATGGCTCTAGTCTAGGGTAACAAAATGTACACCTGTAAATCCTGCTAAATAACACGTGCTGTCTTGTATGTTTAATTTGTAGAAAAACACAACGTTTCGGTTTTACAGTAAAGCCTAAATATAAACCCTAAAATTGTTGCTAGTTTGGAGGACTGACCTCTGGCAGCTTAACTACTCTGTGACAAGTATGAAGCATTAGGTTGTTATACTTTACTCATTTAGGGGCTCGCAAGTTAGCTAGCTAGTTTGCTGGCTAGCTTGCTAACTTTCAGGCTGCACTGGTTAGCCTATAGGGAATTAGATGAAAAGTGGACTAATGGCCAGTAACTCTAGGTCTTAACGATCCCGAACTTCCCGTGGCTACGAGAATACTGAGCTACAGACCACTTACCTCCCCGGTGAATTAGTCTCCTTGCGGCGGAGAGTGAGGAGACAGTTTCCATGGTAAACTAGCCGCTGATGCTTCGCAAAATCCTACCGATGTAGGCGTAGTTTAATCTAAAATGGGTTGGAAAAAGGATAGGCACAGTAAGGCTATAGCTGTTTTCCGTTATACAAAATCTTTATGCTAAAACAAGCTTAGAGTACATTGTGTTGCGTTCACTTCATGCTGGAAGAGTGGTACAGTGGCCCTCGACACCCCCACGGTTAACTGTCATCACTGCCTTTGTCAAACTACTACAGTCTCGCATGAAAGGGCCCTGACTTGGCCTAGATGTATGAGAAAGGGAACACAGACAAACACAGGTTACAAATAAATTGAAAAAATATGTGTTTGTCAGACTCGTTTCAAAAGCCGGACACAAAAAAAACTGAAAACAAAAAAAGAAACCACACTCGACAACACAATTGCATTTTCCACAATGGATTCTGAATCTGGGAAATTAGAAAGTACAATGATGCACACAGCACACAATGGCCTTACAAATTGCTCATTTGTGTTAGAAAATACACCTCTTTTCTAGCGATTCTGCCATCACTCCGCCAGGGATACACACTGTGACAGATTATGCGTAGCTGTCATCTGCTGAGCGAGTAGAGTTCATATGAAAAGTAACGTAATTTTTCAATTTGTTTTTTGGCTCTAAATACTGTTGAAGCACTGCTGCATACAGCTTGAGAACAACAAGGGGACAGTCAGTGGTAAAGATTACACATACTGCATGAAACTCCTACATTTAAAGCATGCATTTGAAAAATCACAGCATCAAGAAACATTAACACACTAATTCAATTTGGATACAGCGTTATCCTTGCTATAAATGGGAAAAAAGTTTTAGAAAGGTCTCCCTACCTGTGAAAAAGGTACAGGTTGAGGGGTGAATTCTTTATTTTTAAAGAACTTGACATTCAAGGCTTTGTCACAATATGATTTAGCCTTGGATGTTAATGAAACCTGGTAAAGCTGGGAACAAATGTGTATGCTTGCTTACCTTGTTTATCATAAAAATATGTTTTGGGAGAGAGTGGGATGTTGTGGGTTTTCATGACAGACAACACAATGTGTCCTTGTACATTATTCACTGCAGTATCGTAAATTGAAATGTTGCCATGTCACTGGTGTCAAAGGAAAACATGTCAATTCATTGCTTAGGTTCAGTGGTTACAGTTTTACAGGCTCGTCTGTGTCTTTTCTGCACGGCACAATAGACTGGTGCAGAAATAAGGGAAAAAGTTATCACGGCGAACACAAGTCCACCTTTAGCATAGCGGTGTTGATGTGAAAACATGGGAACGTGATCTTAGTTTGTTTATATCCTAACGTTAGCTTTTACTTCTGGTGATTGCATTTCGGCTTAAGAATCTTAAACATGTGTTTTCCACTAAGGTTTTATTGTGAAATATGAAGGAATCCAATTGAAAAATCCCATTGCCTTTTGTGAAGGCAGCCATTGTGATGCTATTTTCCGGGTCGGCCAACAAAAATATGTCATCACTGCACCACGGTAGGGTAGAATTTGTGCATTGCGGTTTTGTAAACACATTTGAACCATCCCCAGCTTCTTCTTTTTTTGAACTAGCTTTGTATACTTTGTGTTCCGCAGTTTTATGCTAGGATCAGAGACTCTTGTTTGATGCCAGCTTACGATCGATAGGTTTTAAGGAGGTTGACGCCCAGGAATGTCCTGAACACATCTAAACAAAAACATATAGGCAGCAATTACTCATTGTCTCTTTTATCTATACCAATTATGAAACATTTTCAAAAATAATTAAAGGTAAGAGGTGCGATTTTTTTTCTAAATTCTATCATAGATAGATCTTTGATATACAGCGATTATTTTTCTTTTCTGTGTCTGTATCAACAGGCTTTCCTTCTTTATGTTTTTATATCATTTCATACTTAGCTTTGTTTCCTATTTTTACTGCAGGCTTGTTTATGTTGGGATTTCAAGAGATGAAGATATATTTCTGCTCTTTCTACACTAAACAACTGACACAGCCCTGCCAGAAGAATATGATTGGAAAGGTATAACCGAAAGTAAATATTGTAAATCCCTGTCTATATGAAGTTTCGAAAATAAATAAATAAAAGAAAAGGTGCCACTCAATACAAAAACTCAATGACAAGCAGTCCATAATCTAGCAGCCCCTCAATGGATCAACAGGTTATTTTCGATGAGAGAAGCAGCAGCCCCTTGCATACTTTAACAGCATTTACTGCAAAATAAGTGTAAAAATGTATCATATATATATTTGTAATAAAATCACTTACAAGTTGTACAAACATTTGAATATATTTAAATGTAATAATTACAAGTGAAAATGACATGCATTAAACGTATTATCACATTTTAAAAGATCTTCACGTGTACTACGTGTAAAATCTTAACCTGAAAGTGGCTAGTGATTAGCTGTGAAACCATGTTTCCGTCAAAAGGTGCTACGGTCCCAGCTGTGTGCATCACTTTTTAGTGTCCCCGTTTCCTTTGTGTTATCAGCTTTTTGAGCCTTTCTTTTTGCAGCGCTTTTGGGTTAAGGCTGCGCATATTTCGTCAAGTTAGTGAATGTTTTTTAAATGTCGCACATGTGTTGTCAAGTTGCAGTGCGTTTCTCCGAAAGGAAATATTTTGGGTTATTGTATCGTGTTTGCACTTGTCGGCCACCGTACAAAGTAATCATGGAATGTTTTATAAGGAAGCATACAAATAGAAATGCTGAAGTAAAGCATACGTTCCTTTCCAATAGTGGAATTATTGTTAAAAGATCAAATACAAAATATGAAAACAAATAATATAAATTAATCCACACTTAATGGAATTATTCAGATGTTGAGCTGCAGCCTGTTTTGTAGTTGGACTCACCTGCCTCCCTGTGTCTCTTTGTATGTCTAGTATATATAAAAGTGGGTATAAAAATGTGTTTTTTTCACCTGGAGTCACTTCGTCAGTGAACATCACGCAGATATGAAGGGCTGCCATTCCGTAATGTGTGTTTTCCAGCTTACCTTTTTGCAATATATATTCTCAAATATAAGAATCACCCAACACTTTTTGTCTTTAATATGAAAATTCTCCCCCAAAAATGAAAAAAACTCACAGAAAGACTCGCAGTAAGATCTTCACCAAAATGTTGCTTTTCTTCTGTCGAGCACATAATGCTGATATAATTTCTCCTATAGTTCAAATTGAGTGGGGGGGGGGGGGGTGGTCCGGGGGGTGACGTCAGGCCCCATCAGGCTGACAGACCTCCTATTGGTCCAGTGGAGGCTTTTTAAAGGAGCAGGCAGCAGAGCACCGGAGGCTTCTTCTCCGCTCCAGACGCGCCGCACCTCTCCATCTCTCTCCACCCCGACAGCAGCACGCAGCAGCAGCGGAGGCACCGGCGGCACCAGGTGAGCGCGGAAACCGTCCAATAAACCTTGAAACACTTGAGGTGAGGATGGGATGTGTTGTAGGAGAACAGCTGTTAAAATAGAGATATTTCAAGGGAAATAGAAACAACCCGAAACAGATCATTTAAGCACGAGAATAACGGATGGTGCTCATTTTCCTACCTGATCCTCTGCTTTTCTTCCTCATTTAGGTGAAATAATGAAGCTAAGGCAGTATGCACTGTGGGACATCAACAGGTATGTGAACGCACCGATCTTTACACAACAGTGTCAGAATCTATACTTTAAAGTATCGAACAGGTGACCGCCCTTTAAAGTATCGAACAGGTGACCGCCCATTTCGAAAACACGTAACAAAGTAGTCCGAGTTGTATTGATCTAAAGGCAAAAGTGCCCCAATTGAAAATAATGTTTGATTACATTAAAGAAAATGGCTTTTTCTCGGATCCACTGCATACAGAACAATGTCGTTACCTCCCGATGGATTATCAGCACCCCCCCCCCCCCCCTCCTCATACAGCCTGTTTGGGCTTCCTGGGGTCAAATGACAACAGCTCAATGTTGAAACCCTGCGACTGAATCAATAGCCGGCCTCCTGTAGGTTGGACACATGAAAGAGAAAAATATAGAGACGCTTCTTTTTGAAAGGTATGAAAATGAAGGGCAGAAAAAAATAGCTCAGGGGCATCCTTACAAGACACGTAAAGGATTTTTAATAGATTTTTTTCCAGTGCGCAGCCTTGTCCTTGAAATTACTATTTTTTACCCTTAATGCTGTGGTGAAATTACAGTCTTTAAAAGCGTGAAAAGAGAAGCGAATGTGAGGCAGAATTGAGATTTCAGCACCAGAGCGGCGGACAGCTCCACACATCTGGTCTGTGGACCCCAGCGAGGACATGACAGGGAGAGGAAGAACTTTGAGTAACACTGGCTGAATTTCAAATACATACTTCACACAGGTTTTCTAACTTTGTCTAATCTTCGCAAACCACCTGAAATCTGGCGTTATTTTAGGATGCTAGTGAAATGAGTTGGCTCCAGGAGACCAGAGATGACAGCATGACAAGTGTGAAGGCCGAGATGTATCATGCATATTATTCACTTTTTGTCAGAGTCCCAAATTATTCCGGGTGAATCGCTTTGGGATGTGTCAGCGACAGGCAGCTTCCTTCTGGCAGGGTCCGAGGTGTCAAAATGGGAACTGGAGCACAGCCATGATTTGCCATTTACATAACCCCCCCTTTTACATGAGCCGGTATGGGGCAAACTTAGGCTCCCACAGAGATACATACACACACCCACATGCGCACACACTCACCAAATGGTGTGACACAGCACATACAATCTGTAGCCATGAGAGAAATTCAGTGCTAACAGGTGTTCAAACAGGCCGCTCGGTACATTCTTCCAATTATTGCAATTAGATGCTGCCTGGTTACCACTCCATAATGTACAACTGCTGTGGAGGAGTGTGTGTGTGTGTGTGTGTGTGTGTGTGTGTGTGTGTGTGTGTGTGTGTGTGTGTGTGTGTGTGTGTGTGTGTGTGTGTGTGTGTGTGTGTGTGTGTGTGTGTGTGTGAGGGTGATAGAGAGGGGGAGAGACAGAGAGTGCATTTGTGGTGATGTTGCACTTGTTGCTATCTGTGGAGAAAAAGCACGGGGAAAAAATCAGAGTGAATGATATACTATTGAGTGAACGTGCTGTGAATGCATAACTAATCTCTGTGTTTGATTTCACATTTTTTTAAAAGCACACTCCCTCGGTACAGTCGAGTGTTCGGTGCATTTTAGATAAACTCAGGCTTATTACTGGGTTTCTGTTGTGTGTAGATGCACAGCATACAGATTGGAATGGGCCTTGGCTGGACAGAGAAGCAGTTGTGAGGAAGCAGAGCTTGCTTTGGTAAAATAGGAGTTCCGACCAATAATCAGAAACCCAAAGAGATGTAGTTTCAATTCAATGAAACCCAGAAAATCTGAACATTCTCATATTTAAAAAAGAAAAATGACTTAATCAAAAATATTTGTCGTTGAATTTACTATCAATCGACTAATTGTTATACCTCTATTAGTGACGCATAGGTGTCTGTTGTTTTCATATCATTTTTGGGAAAACATTTCTCTTTGGAGTAACAGAAAATAGGAGTGTTCAGATTGTGATTTAGATTAGATTGAGATTTTAAGCGTTTATATAAAGGTGATTATGGTTCGAGCTGTAACGATTATTTGCCTTATCGATAAGATGATACAATAAAATCTATTGATAAATCGTTTTGTAATGAAAAAATGGCAAACATTTACGTTTTTAGCCTTTTAAATCAGGAGCTTTTCTGCCCTTCTTCTGTTTGATATCATATTAAAGCTCATATATTTGACTGGTTGAAAAAGACATTTAGAGATATCACCTTGGTTTGTAAAAAAAACTGATGATCATATAAATAATGATAAATGACCTATAGTCACACAGAAATGGGATAAGAAATCTGGTTTTAGCCTCTCAAATCTGGTGATTTCCTGCTTTTCTCTTTTTATATCATTAAAAAGAAAATATCTTTGCGTAGACTTAAAAACAAGACACACACACAACCTTCCCTCATCCAGCACCAGTCATTTTTCTGCCCATCTCCGCTGCTACTGCACTGAAACTGTACTTTGAACATTTTTCTATTTTGTACAAAAAATACTTGCATTAATGGCAATTTATGTTCTGTGGACTGTGTTTTTAAATATATTATTAACCAGCACTTATGAATACTATTACTTAGTTGTATACCCGTTTATCTAGGCCCTTTTTTGTTTTATGTATATATGTCACACTGTGGGACGGCAGGAAACGGTATCTCGAGATTTCTGTATGTATAACACATGTAGACATTTTGACAATAAAGCTGACTTTGACTTTGACTTCAAAGTCATCACTTTGCCTGTAGGAAATAAGCTTTTATGATGTTCAACCCATTCATGTAGTGATTTCATTATGCAAAAAGAGGAAAAAAAGCCGTTTCTAGCCTTGCTTTTTTTGCTTGATATCATAATACAGTAAATATCTTTGGGCAGACTGACATAGCAACCTTGGAATGATTCAACAATCATGAAATAATTCATGATAATAATCAACTTATTGCTAAGATATTATAGTCATGTACAAAAGAAAGGCCATAGCCTCCTAAATCTTTAGAATTGCTCAGTTTTATTTCATGGTAATGTTAATGTCTTTGGGTGACTAGCAACAACAACAACAAAAAAAATAGACATTTAAAGACATCACCTTACATATCAAAAACACCCATGATGATAAACGAGCTGTTGTTATAGTAACTTTGTCATGAAAGAATGGCTAAAAATGCAGTTTCAACATTTTAAAGCGAGATCTCTTGTTTTTCTCTGTTTTATTTTATAATAAAGTTAATATATTTGGGTAGACTGACAAAACATGACATTTAGACATCACATCAGGGATAAACATTTTCAAATGTTTTGAAAAACCAAAAGAACCTGCGGCTCAATCGATCAAATGTTTTAGTCGCAGCCCCAGATCTGATTATGTTATTCTTTAGTTGAGGGGAAAAACATCTAAAGATCCTCCATACAGCAGACAATGAGGTGGGGGAAAGGTGTGATGGAGGATTCAGGTATTCCATCATGACGAGGGAACATCGTGATTTGACGAGCGATTGAGCTGTCATGCTTTACAGAGAGCAGAGGGCAATCACTGTCTTATCACGGAGCCAGGACAAGAAAGAAAGATAACAGGGTGCCATAAAGAGTGACATCTGAGCAATATCACCACGCGCATGTGTGTGTGTGTGTGTGTGTGTGTGTGTGTGTGTGTGTGTGTTGTGTGGGTGTGTGTCCATAGGTGAGCGTGTCATATTAAGCAGGAGATGTTTGTGGCAGCTGTCGGCCTTGTTTGAACAGCAATCACAATCAGCAGCAGCAGCAGCAGCCGAGCGTGTGCTAGTGACAGCGCTGGTGGGAGACTCTCCCCCCAATCTCCACCCTGCACCTTCTGCCCCTCCTCCCACTCCTGCTAAAACCTCCCCTCACTTCCTGTCTGCCTCCTTCTTCACTTACCATTAGAAAAAGTCACCAACGTTTAGCCACAGTCGAGTCACGATTGATTATTCTCTCAGCGTCAGATCTCTTTCAATTCCAACTTCAAAAAGCCCCTTTAGAGCCGTGAAAACAAGGTGTTTGTCGTGGGGTCTTGTATAGCAACTCCTTTAAATATGGCATGGATGAACATGTCTGTACTGCTTTGCTATTTGGTATTGCAGTGACATGCTGTGCAAATCATCTGACTGTATTTCAATTATTCTCTGAGGGGAAATTGACGGTTTCTGCAACAAAAAATTAGATACGGAAAATAACATTCGGGAAGAATACGCCCAATGTGGTAGAAAAACAACCAAAATGGTCACTCATGTTTACTGCAGATTTTTTAAATTTATATTTAAATATTTCTTTCCAATCATTTTTCTTAAGAACTGTTCTATAATGAGACTTTTAAACCTATTTTCCACACCCCAACTCATTTAAAAACGTAAACTAAATGAGTAAATCAAGGTGTGCACAACATAGTGTGATTAAGATAAAAAGATGAATAATTAATTAAAACGTAATTATAATAAATGGCCCAACGGTAATAATGTTATCAGTTCAGACAAGCAACACAATTAGCATTTGTTATATATAGATTGGATTTGTATTGATTTAGTTTAATTGGTTTGTTACAACAGCATGTTTTCTTGATATTGCACGAGCTACAAATATAATAAAATAAAACATATAATAGTAGTTCATCTTTACATATCAACTGTGGAAAGATATGTTCATAGATTATATAGAAAAATACAAAATATATATACCGAGTCAGAATACACTGTTATAGACCAAGCAACTATTACAAATGTGTACAATTTCAAGGAAAATGTAAAATTATATAAAATGTTATGAAATGACACGATGGCATAGTAAATGTAGTTATATCTATATATGAAACGGTACATCTTAAGTCAATGTAATCGGATGTTGTCATAAATATAGAAATCTGAAGCTTGAAAACATCATTTTCCTGCGGTTCTTAAATGTCAAATGTTCTCTAAGTAGTTTGGTGTCAAATATCTTATGTCAGATTTTCTATATGGCACCGCCCTTTCCATATTGCACCACCCTGTGTTTCTACACCTGGTCCTCACGTCCCCTCCTCCAATATTTCACCTTCTCCTACACCCCCCACTCACACCCCACCCCCACCCTCTGGTATCCCAGCCTCCTCTTCTTCTGTTGTTTCCCTTCCCCTCATCTACTTAGGGAGCAGGCTAAATCCATTGTTTGATGTGGCCTCATTCGATGGAGTAGAGTAGAGGGGGCAGGGATAGAGAGGTGAGGGGGGGGGGATGTTCACTTGAGGATGGGAGAGAAAGGAGAAGGTGGGTGGGAGTCCTGGAGCAACAGGCTTGCCAATGTTTGTGGAGCTGCCTCACAGTGATTAACTGACGCAGTAAAAGCAAGGTCAGATTGTATTTTCTTTTGTCAGTTTTGAAGAGGAAGTCAAATATTGACAAAACTGATGTTTCCTGGAGATTCCCATTACTGTCTTTTTATTTGTATTTCATGTCGAAGCATACTGTATTTGCATGTTTTATTTAGCTCCATGAACTCAATGCCCTGTACTCAAAAGGGAGAATTCATATTTCGATATAAAAAGATGGTTTCTGTCTTTGTATTCGCAGTAGAAATGCTGTTAGTAAATCTTTTTGATCTGGGCAATATCAGTGCAGATAAACACTCAGACAAAGATCACTAATCCACCTCTTTTGATCATAAAAAACGATTAACTGTCAATCAACTATTTTGTGTGATTGCAGTTGGATTTCAACTTTTTAGGGCAATGTTCTTACATTTTATTTGTGAACTTCATGGTGGCTCCATAGCTTAAGTTAGCTTGATTTTAAAAAGCCTCTAGTGCACAAACTATGAGAAACAAAGCAGAAGAAGTTTAAATGAGTGACCACAGGTCATATTAGTGTGTCAATAAGAAAGAGAAGAAATAAAGAACACATCCATAACCTAACAAATATATTTTTTGACCCACAATTTGAACAATGACATTATATAGCCAATTAGAGAGAGAACAGAACTTGTCCATAACCAAAAAACCTATTGTGTGGCCACAATCTGCAAACGATTGACGACTACATGTTGTTTCTCAAATTGAACACAGGCAAATTGGCAGTTTATTTTTCAGGTTATATTTTTTTAGAAATCTGGTTTCCACTGAACTTATCTGAAAGGTGAATATATTAAACACATCCCTGCACTGACAGATGGTAGCACATATTAATTATGATTAGTGGAGGAAAAAACAGCAGTGAAAACAAGACTAACGAGAATAACGAGCAGTAAACAGATTTTGAGTGAATTTGGAGTGAGTGGTAAATGCATGGAAGACTCTCCTTATCTGCTCTGACATTTGATCCCAGCTGTGGCACATTTTCTGTTCATCTCCTTTTCGTAAATGAAACACTGGTGTTGACTGAGTATACACCTTCTTGTTTTTTCCCTGTGCTGGGAAAAAATGTCTTATGAAAGGCAATTTTGACAGAACATAAAAATACATACCGATTAAGCAGGAGGCCTATTAATTGGTCCACATGCATCTTTAATACAATCCAGAGCAGCGCAGGTTCATGAGTGCAGATGGATGATATCGATTTAAACACAAACAACACAGATTGTTGCTTCATTTACATTTCAATGTGTCAGACCTGGCACACTGCACGTGAGCACGTACAGAACAGCACTTACAATTCCACACGTCTTAATTGGTAACTATTCACATAGCCATGCATCCTACAGCGAGCAGCATTGTTCTCTCATTTCTATCAGGCCTTTCAGTCTATAGAAAAACCCACAAGCGCAGACAATTATGTATTTCTGCGTGCAGATTTGTGCGTCTATTTTTGTGTCAATGACTGCTGCGGTTAACGACTCACATTTTTTCTCTCCAAGGTCGAGGCAGAGTTCTTCAGCGAGAGGCAAAGCGCTTCCTCGTCCACCTGCACGCTGTGAGTAGTTGTCAGCGGGTCGGCCATCTGCCGCCTCGTTCCTTCTCTACACACTTCATTGTGCTGCTTTCTCTGATTTTCATTGCATGTTTGTTTCGCTTTTATTTTTGTCTTCAACCTTTTTTTTGCACGTTCCTCCACGTGTGAAGTCTGTTACGATTCTGCATGCAGGTGTGAGAGCGGAAGTGCTCCGAAGTCATCTACTTCTGTTTGTGTGATTTCTTAATTTACAGTTCTCGCAGAGCATTCATTTTTGTCTATATTTGTGTGTGTGTGTGTGTCTTACTTTTTCAAGCATGACTACTTGCATTTCCCAAGTTCTTGTGTGTGTGTGTGTCCTTGTGTGTCTCCGTACGTACGTGTGTTTGTTGATAATCCAAGGCCATTCAATAGCTCCGCATGGATCCATCCCATATCCCGGTCGCCATGGTTACCGGGGCCACTTATCTCACAGGGTCCCCGGCAGATCAAACAGGTGTGCATCCTGACGATGTCTCTCCCGGACGACTGTTGCTAGGAACCTTTGTTGTACACAACGCACAAGTGTTTGTTGCCGCCAGTGAAAACCAGCAGGAGCGCAAACACACCACGTCCCAGTCTGAACTGGTGTGTGTGTTCTGAAAATATGAAAGAGGATGTTCTTGTACACACAAAAAAAGGGGTCATTTCACCATTTCCCTCCACTTCATCAAGTTGTTACTTGGACCTGGAGCTACGGTTTGGTTTCAGAATGGATTTGGGGTTAAAGTGTAAAGCCCCTGAGAGGCTCATTCAAATAACTAGGTTTATTTATAACATTAAATGGGCACTAAAGCTTGTAAATATTGCAGTTCCATAAAGTTGGAGGACTTGCATGAGGAAGAGTTAAAAAAAAGAAATCAGTTAAAATGCCTTGAATTCAGAATCAGAAATCCTTTATTTGTCTCACAGCGTTACAACAGCAAAGGTACAGTACAGATAGAAGGCAAAACAGAAAGAGTATACGAACGTCAGGCAAATACATTAAAAAAAAAAATTAAATAAAAACTATTAAAGTCTTTGAGTACTTAATATGAGTGAAGCTTATAATAGGTCGGATCCTACAATTCCCATAATGCAACTCATTAGCAATTCAAGCCTTATATCACAGAAATATGTCAAATGAACCGACCTCTTAACACCGCATAAAGTTGTACTGGCATATCATACATTTAAATATGTTTTAGCACCATGGGAAACACTTCCGATTCTTGTTTCCTATATGAAAAAAATATTAAATAAACATACTTATTTGAGCCCAAACCATGATCCTTTGTTTACTAAACCTATCCAAGTAATTTAGCTGCCTTAACCTAAACTGTATCCGCGATTGCGTCACATTATTTGAACACATTATTTGCGACCAACATGACGTGATACTGTGTTAACATCTCATTTAACTTATTTATGTAAGAATTCAATGCCTATTTATTATAACATCAGGGTTATTATTTCAGACATTTGAGCTCCTATCTCTATTACCACAAAAATATATTTTATACAGCTTTTACAAAACTTATTTGAACCCAAACTATCCTTTCTTTACTAAATATAGTAGTTAATTGCCTTAACTGAAATTTGGTACAGAAAAGCATCATATTATTTCAACACATTGTGTGGTACCAAAACAACGTATACTGTGTAATTGTAGATTGTAACACTTTTCTTCGTCATTCACTGTATATATTATTACATCAGGGTCGTGATAAAAATCGGGATTCAGTCTGATTTCCCTGAACAACTTCTTGTGTTGAAAACCCAAATGTAGCAGTATAATGAAAAGCTTCTGGTCAGGTGAAGGATGGACTCTACTACACAGGGCTATTTTCTCACCTCTGCCCCACTTGATACAAATTCCTCCTGAAGCTGCATGTTTCCCAGCTTTAAAGATGTGGGTTCAGGGTTAGGGCAAAGGAGGTAGTCAATAGGAAGAGAAAAAAGGAAATCAAATGAAATGAAAGGACAGGGAAGATTTGAGAAAAGTGCTTGAGGCCTGGCCAGAGTGCCAGAAAAGAAATCAAATTGTGAACCTAGTGAGGGTCCTTTGACTTTCCGTCCCTCCCTCCGTCCGTCCATTTCACTCCTGCAACTGTGTGCTCACCCCCCACGGCTCCTTCCCGGCTCCTTCCCTCTCCACCACCCTCCCCCGGTACTAACTGTTCTCCTCCTGCACATCTCTGTTGATAAAGATCCCTCTCCTCCACCGTATCTAATAAACCAGAAAGGACAAACATAAGCTCCCCCCAAAAATGCCCTTACGTCTTAAACCCTCCTCGGAAAAAAGA
Source organism: Dissostichus eleginoides (assembly GCA_031216635.1). Taxonomy (NCBI): domain Eukaryota; kingdom Metazoa; phylum Chordata; class Actinopteri; order Perciformes; family Nototheniidae; genus Dissostichus; species Dissostichus eleginoides. The sequence continues at coordinate 31,914,921 of CM062273.1, read as the reverse complement.
GCTACATCTGACATTAAAACAGCTGTGCAAAATGAGGCCCTTCCCCCCTCTTTGCACATCACTTAAGATAATAATATTTACAGGATGATTAATATTGACAGGGAGGTCTTGTTCAGTCATGCTAAACGTATCCTGGTAAATCCATATTGACAATTGGGCTGCCTTCCACCTGTTTGCCAGTTTATTTCTGGGTACGCGATTACTACACGGAGTCTGAACACATTTGCACCTGTGGTTGATCTGATTTTGTTCCTTCTTATTTGGAATTAATTAGTCCGGGGACCAGGTGCACACGGGGGTCGTAAGAGAAAGTGAGGTACGAAATGTTTTTTAATAAAAGATCATTCCGTCTAGCTTTCAGCTTCTCCATATTTCGCTCGTTTCAGCTCCATAGCACCTTCCCTTTCTCTCGCTCTCACTCCCCTCCACCTAGCACCTCTCTCACACCACTTCCCTCACCTCTCCTCCCTCAACAAGTCCCCCACCCCCCCCCCTCCCTTGCTTCTCCTATGTTCTTTCCACTCGCGCTCCTTCCCCCCTAACCTAATAACCCTGAGCTCCCCCATCGCCTCTCCACCTCACCTTCCCTGCTGCTGGCTCTTCAAGCAACAGCACCCCCCCCCCCCCCCCCCTCTTACCTGCCACCCTCCGTCTCGGGCTCCTCTCCCACCCGACGGCGAGGCCTCGTCTCAGGCCGCCGTGTACAGGATGCCCCCCCTGTGAGAGGTCAGTGGCCTGGCTGATTCTCTCTGTTCCCCCCATAGCGATTCTCCAACCATGACTGGAGATCACACAGTCTTTGATTCACTCTTGAACAACCTGCCAAAGGGTTAAATATTTATTTATATGTCCCACTATTGTTTACCAGATACGTTTTAACCCTCGGATTATTTTAGATAGCTTCGCTCTGGGCTCCGTGTTTGATCCCTCTAGAGGTTTTAAAGACAACCTCACATGGATAGCATTTTTTAAACACAGGCTTTTCATGTGAACTGTGAACCCGGGAAATGACCGACTACGCCATGACTACGCCACTGTTAGTTTGATTATTCCTCATAAAAAGGACCTTTTTTCCACTGAATGTGGTTCCGTCACAAAAACGATCAGGTTCAGATTATTAATCCCTACCCGAGGTAGATTTGGTTTGCAGTAAAAAGACAAGGTGTCCATCGGGTTTCAAACGACACAGACAACAGGCAAATATTTAAAAAGTAGTGCAGGCTCCAGCACATTAAAACCACAAGCACAAACCTAAAATAACAAATACATTTATAAAAAGTTACTTCCACAGAATCTGTGCGACCCTGCAAGTGTTCCTATCTTTGTGTCTCTTATTTTCTCCGTAATAATAACTTTTAAAATTGTTATTATTGTATCAAATTGAAAAAAAACTAGTAATCTTTGCATGTTTGGAGGAAATATGACACGATAAATGTCAATATGCCCTTTAAATATTCAAAACCTAGATTACAGTATGGCTATTTGATTATTTCTTTTTATATAAAAGTATGTGTCAATGATGTTAAATCCGCCAAGGGATCAAATTATGATTTCTATAAGACTCTTAAAACTTCAAACCCTTTTTGAATACTTAATTGTTTCCGAAGTAAATGCTTTTTTGTAAGGCACTATTAACCAAGTTATCGATTAATAGAGTCATCCTGTCAGCACCACATTCCGTGTTATAAGGCCCCCGCAGTACAGGTTATGGTATGTTAAGGTTAATTAATTGATGTAGCACATTTCAGACACAAATGCATGTATAAGTGCTTTACAAAAGCATTTATGCACAAAAAAATGAAACAGAAAAGACGATTCATAAAACGGAAGGTTATCACACATTAGTTGACATTAATGTATATTTTTTGCATTACAAATTAGCAATAGAAAAAAGCTTTAAAATAATTATTACGAATATTGCCACCATGGTATTTGGTTTAAATTGGGATTTAATGTAACAGTGAAGAGGTGGCATAAATTGATGACACTTCAGGCGGACATATTATTTTTTGTTCATCCTATAGAGCTAATTAATTTGCGAACCAATTTGAACACTGTTTCCGTTGCAAAGAGACGTTATCATTTATATATTTTTTTAATGCCAGTTGAGAAAGACCTGTGGCAAAAAAAATGACTTAATTGCCGAAGCGTTTAATTTAACATCCATTTGTTCAAACGCACTTTTGCGAAATTAATCACAATGGAAATTATTTTTTTCCGAATCGCAAATCATAATGTATGCCGGTGGCCGGAGGACGGAGAAATCTGTTCTGTCACACAGCGAATAATGAAAATGTGTCATCTTGGACAAGGGAGGCAGACGCACGCTGCTCTTCAGAGAATTCCATTTTCTAATTCTCTGACAGACGCAGAGGGGGAGCAGAACACATGTACCTCCCCCTCACATACACCAATTACCGCAATGAGCAAATGAAAGGTTGTGTCCCATCAGGGCCACCGTAGGGGGTAGAGAGAGAGGAGAATGTAGCGAGAGAAGGGGGAGTCGTACATAATTGCCCCCCCCCTTCACACACACACATACATTACCAACAATCATGTTCTGCTGTCACCGTTGTTGATAATCCGAGAGTTGTCTGTTCAGTTTTGCAGCAGATTGTCTCTCCGTTCTCGCATTCGCTCTTTTTTTTTGTCTCGCCCTCTATTTCTTGTCTCCATTTCTCCATCGTGCCATTTTTTCCACTCCAAAGATTTTCCCTCCTCCTCCTCCTCATCAACTGTCACCATGCTCAGTGACATTTTCACTGACTTCGTTGTTACAATAATAGCAGTCAAAATATGTAGAAAGAGTCTGTCGGGTCAATCAGGATTGTTTGCAGCCTCTCAACATCCAAAAGAAAGACAATGACTGACTGCCTCTTAGAAGTGGAATTAGCCAGCTTTTAATGTGATTAAATGAATGTTGCTATTATATTAAATCATAACTATTATCATATTTGGGAATTGCACCAGTTTTATAGAGCTTAATGAAAGACAAAATCCTTCTATAGAGTGGTGCATTAAGGACATATTCTTTAGGCTGATGCTAACTTCCTGTTCGCTGATGTTAACTGCAAAAGCAATGTGATTTTCCACTGGATATTGGAAAATTGCCAAAAATATGCTCAGATACTTACACGTTTTGTTAAGCAGGACAATCTCTACATACAAACACCACTTTTATGATTTTTTAAGCATAAAAAAACTTATGATAGTGGCTCAGTCAGTAGGGGCTTGGACTGTGAGCCGTAGGGTCGACGGTTCAAGTCCCCGACCAGACCTAAATATGGAGTGTGGACTGCTACTTGGAGAGGTCCCAGTCCACTTCCTGGGCCCTGCCGTGATGCCCTTGAGCAAGGCACCGGACCCACAAGTAACAGGGGGAAGAAACCTTGGGGAAACCGACAGGGCAATAGATGTCATATTAACAGACAAACAAGAAGCCGACAAAAAATATCCATATCAATTCCTTTAAAGTCAACAGTATAAAAGTTTGAATCTCCTGTAGGATTAATATCCGCTCTGTGTGAATCTTAAGTGTGCCAGAGCTTGATTCTAACTGTAAATGTGAGAGCTGTGAAGCCCACCTGACTGAGCTCTGGCTGCAGCACAGAGTCTCTGCAGGCTAATTGAAGTCAACCACAGGGCACTGCTAATGATCAGCCTACTGCGACCCGTGATGGTCTGTCATCTCTCTGTCTGCTGCGCTGTGTGGTATTTACACAGCTCCTGAGAGAAAATGAGGGGAAGGCAAGGTAGAAAAAAAAGAAAAAATGGAGAGGTAGGGGAAAGGAGGTGGGGAGGAGTGGTGGGGGTGTTAGACAAATGACCCAGGTGATGAAATGACCGCCATGCTGTGCAGGAAGTAGCCACGTCCGGCTCTGCTCACTTCCGCTCAGTGGTCATTATGCCCCCCCCGCCTAGAGCTCCCCGCGGCTCCAAATTCACTTACAGAAAAATCGATACGAGCAGGTGGAGCAAAAGGTGGGAGGAGAGGAACTGTGGATGAGGTGAGAGGGGAGGGGGAGGAGAGGGAAGGGGGGTTATAGTGAGGGGAGGAGTGTGAAGGGGAAGGAGGCGAGAGGAGAAAATAGAGTGGAAGGAAATAGGAGAGAAATGAAAGGATAGAAGAAGAGTTCTCTTAGAAGGTAAGAAGAGGGGTGAAACAATAAAGGATATTATAGTGTAAAAGTGGCAAATAAATAGGATGGAAGAAGGGTGGAAGGGTTAGAAATAGGGGAGAAAAAATAAAGAATAGTAAATGAACAATTGACCAGAGGATAGAAACCAGAGAAAGAGATTCAAAAGTGGAAAAAGGGAGGGTAATTAAATGATAGGAGAGATGAAGGAAAGAAAAGGGAGTACAATTAAATGGCAGTGAAGGAAAAAAGAGTACGAAATCAAAGGACAGAAAATAAAACAAAGAAAAGAGGAGGAATAGTGAAACATAGTAAAAAGAGGCAATAGAGCATTAAGAAGAAGAGATATAATAGCTCATAGAGGAAGAGAAGCAGAGTATGGAATCCATAGGTAATAGGGTAAACGTCTATTTTCCATATTATTGATTATAAAATTAAAATAAATTAAAAATAAATCAAATGAAGTTGTATTTATAGAGCCCATATCTCAAACACATTTTCTCATCGGACTTTACAGTGTGTAAAGATCTCAAAATGAATGACAGTATAAAAAAAGGAATCAAATCAACACAGAAATAATAATATGATGTTCAAAGTAAGCTTGAGCCAGCCCTAATTATAAGCTTTCTAAAAAGAAAAGTCTGAAGCCTAAACAAGCTTTAGACAAAGAGACACTGAGGAATTGGTTTGTTCGCCAGTCAATGGTTTGGTCCAGTCGCTGTGTTGTTTTACTTCTACAGCCCACCTTCATGACCCCTCATATTCTGAGCCTGTCACGTTTGCCCTCCTGGCATTTAGGTTTACGAGTCCCAGGAGACAGCAGTCAGGAGGGAGATATCACGTAAAAACCAGCATCAAAGCTCTGCAGGGCGGACATAATACTGTGTTAAAGCAACAGTCCATCCTTTTAAATGTTTAGGTCGCACAATAAAATGTCAAACCCCAAAACACAGTTGAATCTTTGAATCAGAGCACTATTGTTAAAGAATCACCAGCTGTTCACACTACATGCTTCAATATGAACATTGACAAAAAGACATGTTTTTTCTTACAAAATATCCTTTCAGTCATAAGGCTGCTGTCAGATTTTTCTTTATAACAAAATTAAATGTTTTGCGTGCTATTTTTGTATTTGTATTTTTTCACATACAACTAAATTGAGCTTATAAAATGTCAATCCCAGTTTCTCAAAGTCCAAGGTTATGTCTCTAAATGTAATTTTTTGTCTGTCCAGAAACTGTCAATATCTGAGAGGCAAAACTTTTCATTTTCTGACATTTCTGCATGGAAATTATTTATCGATTATCAAATTTGTCTGCCATTATGGTTCCATCCATCAACTAAATGTCTGTATTGCATAATTGTAAAACCCAATACAGGGCCCTTCTGCATCATCACCACATTAAGAGCCCTGTCATATGAAGTACAGAATGAATTAGGATAAACTCGAGAGGCTCTTCTTTTGGACGTTATTAATCCAATCGATTAATTAAAACCATCTTCACGAACCAAGGTCTAATGAGTTGATTAGCTTTCCATACAGGAAAATTATTCATGTTGGATATGATGGAATATGACAAAAAAAGTGATTTCTCTCTCCCTTGTATAAGAATTACATTTCGATAACTGGCCTTGACAACCTAATTGAACATTATTTTTATATAGAACATTACCAGAAGAAAATTGAAAGCCTGCTGTCCCTGAACACTCAGTCAGCTTCATTGTGAAGACTACTGCCTTCTCCCAGTTCTTTTTCTCTTCGGCTACGAGTAAAAGGACCTTCATCCCAAAGTGAAGAGCATAATTTAGCCTGCTCTAATGACATAGAACTATCCAGCAGGCTGCACATAATTGTTAGAGCCAGGATGGGAGAATAATAGTCTAAAAGTCTCACCCTCCGAGCTTTTCTTCCGCTGGATTCTGAGTGCATGCATTGACCTAAGTCCTCCAGAGAGACTGAGATAACTAGATCCAGTAAGTTATGCGAACTATGGGGAGCCCATTATTTCTTAATATGCTTTTTATAATGTGAGAATTAGAAGCTGGCTGGATGTGGAGCTAATTTCTAATGTGTCATTCTCTGTGTGGGGGTTCATGGGTGGTTTAACCAGGCAGCATGTCCTTATGTGGCGATTTCCAATGTTCCTCAGCTAATACCTGTAACTCAGTGGCTCATACTGGACGTTAATGAGTACTGAGAAGGGCACTCTTTGCCAAGAGAGAGAAGGAGAGAGACAGAAAGGCAGTGGAGGTCTAATGAACTCATAGCTTGCTGTACGCTGTCACTCTCCTGCTCAGCGCTGTGACCTGGACAATACAGCCACATTGTTGCCGCCACATTGTGTTCTAACCCAGGCAGCCAGCACCCCATAGAGAATCAATGGCTCCTGTAACTTAAACTTTGTGGCGGCGTGGGGCCAGCGAAGGCAGCTGTCATTCTGAGTATTGTTGCCTCTGACAGCAGCTTCTGATGAGGGCATTGTGGAGAGAAAAACTCAGACACGACAATGTGGAGGCTGTACAAGTTCAACACCCGATGATAGGGATTTTTACATTTGAAGCTGTGGCAGCTAAAAGAACAGTTCAGTTAGGGACTGTTCACAAATTATTTGAGGAAGGGAGGAGCAGAACGTTTTCTTTTGGGAGGTAGTTTGGGGTTTCTATGAGGGCAGGTGGTGGTCTTTAACCTGTTAAGCCCTGAGCCTGTTTTTCAGGTCTCAGGCTCGAAAATGACATTCCCAGAACAAATGACTATATCTTCACTTCTAAAAGGGGTAAATGAATAATCTTTTTTCTCAAAGCAATGATACACCTGTGAGTTGGATGTAGAAGAGTCAGAATCAATATAGATGTTTTTATTTTAAAGTAAATTCAGATTGAACATAGTAAAACAATTTAAATTATAGTGTCCGTCCAAAAAAAAACATTACTTAGTGAAAACCAGCCTTGAATGATGGGATAGTAGACTAAAAGCTTTAGGAATCCAAACTATAACATATAATAAGTACCCTGTATCAAGATTGACCTTTTTAGAGAGATTTAGAAAAAAAAAAACACTGCTGGGGTCATTTGGGTGTATTTTCCATATCTTTGGCCCCCCTCGTTCGATTTTGATGATTGACATCTTTTTTTAACCGTTAGAGCCAATAGAATCGAGGGGAAGTCCCTAAAAATCCATCTAAACATTACCCATTGGTGAATGAGTGATGCGTAGCCAGAATGCCCAGAACCGGAAGCTGCGATACACTCTGGTGGCTATCGTAGCAGCTAATAAGAAAACTCCGTTATTGACATAAAAATGGAAGGATGGATTATCAGTAATCATTTCAAAGTGACACAGACACATTGGATTAACCATTGGGTTCACCTTCAGCAGCGTTTTTATCGTTTTAATGCCATTGAACACGACTTTTGATCAGAACAACAGCTAAGGTAAAACGATGTCACGTGAATGCTCCGTAATGCTACGTAGTGCGATGTCTGTTTTTGCATCCTGTCGCGAGGTTCTGATCGCTCAGCGATGATACTTATATTTCTGTCGCTGGTTTATTTATGTCTGTATAGGCCGTTGTTGTGAGTGTGGACGGTCGGAGCATATAAACCGTTAGCTTAGCCGATCTCCATTCAGAAAACTCGCATTTTAAAAGGTTTTTCGCCTGCTGTCTGTCTGCAGACTTGTCAAAGCATTAATTCATGGTTTTTACTAACCGGTATCAGTATGTTGTTACTTCGGCATCATTTTGAAACGTGTATTACAATTAAATCACGGTAAAATATGTTCATTTTGTTGTAGTTGCCAGCGATTCTATCACTAGTTTAGCATACTCAGCCCGGTTGTTGGCCCGGAAAGAACCTCGATTTTGGAGAGCCAGAAAAACTGTGAAAAAGTACCTGCTCGCCGGAACTACGCCTAGTGGAAACGCAACCAAAAACGGGCTGGGCACGGCACGGCACGCTTAAACCGCACTCCGCACTGTAGTGGAAATTAGCCATTAGACGCTTCTTGTGAGACTTGTGTTTTGTTTCGGTAAAAATGGTTCGTATCGTCAATTAGCTGAGTTTCTTCCCGTGAAGTGGGTATGGAACATTAATAGTTTCATAAATGTTAAGAAGCCCTGAGACACAGTTTCGTGAAAAAAAAACCCCGGGCTTAACAGGTTAATTTGATCCTTTTATACCTTTCCGCGAAATAGTTTAAAATGGCATACTACTCTATACCATTGGTTCCAAACAAAAAATCGCTGTCTACTTCATTTCATAGGAAACGTTTTTTGTCCTGTGTTTTTATCACTGAGTCATTTGTAATTGAAATGACTTCTACGCAAGATATTGGGGTTGATGTGAAACAATAAGATTTTTTCTTTATGTATGTTTGTAACGTCAATACAATATAAGGTAGGTTGAATATCTAACATTTTGTTCTGTTAACCATGATTAGCAAGCTTTGAATATACAGTATGTATTCTAAAAAGGTTAAATGCAGATACACAATCAAATCAGTTGTGCCACACATGTGCTGATTAGTTTTATTTTACGCTTTAGGTGATAAGGATGTTGAACTTTTTTATGTAAAAAAAAAAGAGATTAAGCAACCTTTTTTTCAGCCCCCTTCCTATCCTAGTCATTTTCACACTGTCCCTTTTTGACACTTTTTAGAATCTTATGAAAGCTTTTACATTTGCTTCTTTAATGTTGCTCACCTTGTAGCTATTTGAAAGAAAACCTCATAGTCCTGCACATCAGACAAAAAATGAGCATAAGAAACAGCTGCAACAGCCAACAGGAGAGTCAGATCTGACTGAGTTTATCTTATTTACAGCAAAGTGAGCAACCCCATGAAGAGACAACAACTGTCAATACTGTCTTTCTGGGGGACTATAGCCGACTGTGGTAGTTATAGCTAGATAGAAAAATTATTCTCTTATTGAAACCCTATTATGCAAAGAAGTGCAACATACAGGCTGGAGCCACACGAGAACGGTAACGCAAACGAACCGAAATCGTTATCAAAAAAGTATTCCGTCCACACGCAATAGGCACCAGAAACGTTCCTTCCACACGAGACCGCTCAACGCTGTAGTACATATGCCAGGCCTGTAAGTGGCGCTGTACTTCCGCCACAAAATACACCAAAAGCAGCGAAGAAGACTTCCGAGCATGGTTTCCATGGTTGCCCTTCTGTTTATTCTCTGCGGTGAATTTAGCAGCAGAGGCAGGGCTCTTTTTCTCCGTCAGCAGCAGCTGATCTCTGATCTCTCTCTCCTGTCCGATTAGACTTCACTCGCGTTTATGTCCATATCGATCAGATCTAGCTAGTTCTAGCTAATGATATGACTGCCTGAGTCTCAAAGGACACCTAAACAATAAGCGATATTCTGACCGGAACATTTTAGATTTCAGCTAACGGAAACTCTGCCGTGCGGGGGGGTCTGCTGGAGGCACCTGCTGGGTGCACTGTCCTGCGAGATACCGGGACCTGGCTCGAAACACTCGGAAAAACTGTTGTTGTTGTTGGCGAAACACATCAGCAATGACGCGGGTGACACGGGGGTGAGCAGGAGAGGTGGGGAGAGGCGGGGAGAGGCGGGAAGAGGCGGGCTATTGCGTCATCGTTATCAGAAAATGATCGTATAGGCTATAGGGCGTAGACACGGAGCCGTTTGGCCCCCCAGAGCGTTTCGTCCGCAGATCTACTCACCTTGGGACCCGTTATCATTACGTTATCGTTTTCTGCGTTTCCCTGTCGGCCTCGTGTGGCCGAACCGTCTGAGAACTGTAGCGGATACGACCGTTACTGTTCTCGTGGCTCCAGCCACATTCTTCAGCTGATAATCTGTGGAAGTGCAGAGCACAGACACCAAAGCCCCAGCTAGTTAGCACCTTGGATGTGAAAATCAATTAAAGGAATTCAAGGATTTATCCTGTTTCTTTTTGCAGTGTTGACAAAACAGTGTTGTTCTCAGGGAAAGCTGTGATTTTACGGTAATTGCATGCTTTTAAGCTTCTGAAACACCAGCTTGGGTGTTTTTTTCACACTTTATCTCCTACAATCTTTCCCAGTATACTTTAAAATGCAAACTAGTGGAATCCATTTGCCGTATTCTGTGATTTCAGACCTCAATCATAGGCAAAATAATAATATGTTGCTTTATTTCTTGGGGAAATATAAAGTTTTCTTATATTATATCGCATTAATGGGCTTCAGTCTGAGATGTGATTGGGTCCTGTAGTGTCTCGACCCCTCACCAATGGCTGAAAGGCTCCGCAAAGCACCCACAGAGCAGGGATATGAAAGGAAAGTTATTGAAGCAGGTATTGAGGTCCCAAATCTCTGTGTGTCTGTGTGTTTCTGTGTGTGTCTGTGTGTGTGTTCCTTTCAGGTCTTAAGAGCTCTTGTCGCATGCAGTAAAACATGTAGCACAGCACTCCGCGACCCAGTCATTTCATCTACTTCCAAATGTCACCATGTCAAAGACCTTTGTTGAGATCAGCAAGCAGGGCAGTGTGTGTGTGTGTGTGTGTGTGTGTGTGTGTGTTGTGTGTGTGTGTGTGTGTGTGTGTTTGGATACAGCAGGCTGTTTCTCTAATTTAGATCCTATTACACCTAGAGGAACTTTGGAGTACTGCAGGAGGCACCTTTTATTATGTAGAACATATGTTGATTTAAAGGGGCCCTATTATGCTAATTTCCAGGCTCTTATTTGTGTTTCTGCCTCTACTGGGACATGTCTCCATGCTCTAATGTTCAAAAAGGTCTTTATTTCTCTCATACTGCCTGTGCTGCAGCACCTCTTTTCACCCTCTGTCTGAAACCAGAGCCCAGTCTGCTCTGATTGGTTTGCTGACTGGCTCTGTTATAATAGGTCAACTAGTTAGTGATGACCCGCCCCATAGGCTATCAAGTATAATGTGTTGGAGCACTAGCCAATAGAAGCCTGAGTGTTACTTAGTGATGTCACCATCTCCCAGAATTAGAAAAGGTGTGTGGGAGAGAAACTTAATCTGAAGGGAACTTTGGAATTGTAGCCTTTAGTATAGGCAAAAAAAAGGGAAAAAGGAAGCCATGTTTCTCATAAAAATTTAAAAAACAACTCTAAAAAGACTATAATGTCGTCTCAGGGTCAGTGCATGTTGACGACAAATTGGTCCACAGTGAATGCAGTGAAACATTTGAAAAGTAGCATTTACGGGTTTTCTGTTACAAGGTTGTACCTTTTTTATCTCCCAAAAATGTTTTGCACTCATTGGTTAAAGAAAATACTTTCAATGGTGTTCTTTATTGACATTTCTTTGAGAGACAATTCTGAAGGCTACACATGATTGACCTGACAAACAAGGTAAATAAAGGAGATAAAAAGACCCCAAAAATGTTAAATAGGTAACTGGATTGGTGCCCTGGCTTTGATCAAAACAATCAGTAAAACCATCAGACGGGGAAAAATGCCGCCATTAGAAAAGAAGTAGCACAATTAAAAAGCGTGAATTCATCCAGGTTTGAAACAACATGGCGCAGACAAAACCAATGATAGAGAAACGTTATAAACATCATACAAAGTAAACATCCTCAACACATTTTAGACAAATAAGTGTTTTTGTCGTCGTGCCTTTTCCTCCCGCAGGACAGTAATGAGGTGGGAAACCCATGTGGGTCAGTGTGTGGCGCGGGGCCGTTTACCCGCCATTAAACATTAATAGAAATAGAAGAACGGCGGAGAGGTCAGCGAGGCTGAAGCCAGCGATATTAACAGGAAATAGGATGGAGCAGAGACGCTGTAGGCGGGCTACAGCTAAACAAGCCATTATCATTCATTTACAGGATATTTGTCATTCACAACACAACCTGCAGCCCACAAATAGTGTTGTGATGTTTGACTTGAATAACAGACAACAGTTCCCCCGCTGCTTCATTCTCAATCATTTGCACTCTGCTTTCTTTATTCTCTGCTTCTCTCATCTCTTTATTTTCCTCTCCACCTGTTTCCTTCTTCCTTCCCTTTATCTCCCTTTCTTTCTTTTGCTATCTTTTCCTTTTTACTCATCCTTTCTCCCCCTTTTCTTTTCTGACCTTTTCTTTTTTAACTTTAAAATCCTCTTTTTCCTTCCTTTTTTTGTTTCCTTTTCTTTCCTTCCTTCCCCACTTATTTTTTTGCTTTCCTATTGTATTTTCTTCGGTTCCTTCCTTTTTCCCTTCCTTATTTTCATTTCCTTTTCTTCTAAAAAATTCTTCTTCCTTCCTGTTCCTATTCCTTCCTAACCTTTTTTTCCTTTCCTATGGTCTCATATTCATCCCTATTCCTCTTTCCCCTTTCATTTGCTTTCATTTCCTTTCCTTTCCTTTCCTTTCCTTTCCTTTCCTTTCCTTTCCTTTCCTTTCCTATCTTGCCTTTTTTACATATATTTTCTCTTCTGTCCCTTGCTTTCATTAATTTACTTTCCTTTTATTTCCTCTTATTTCCTTCCTCTCTTCTTTTTTTTCTTATCCTTTCTTTCCCACTTATTTTTCTTCGTATTTATTTTCCCCTTCCATTTCGTTTCTACTTTTGCCACTCCTTTAACTTTCGTACCTTTCCTTTTTCACTTCACTTTCCCTCTCACTTCACCTTTCTTTACAGCTCCTTTTTTCTACCTTCCTGTTCTAATCCCTTCCTCACTTTGTTCCCTTTCCTCTGCTCTGCTCTCCTTATCCTTATCCTTGAGAGATCCAACTTTATTGGCAGTGCTTTACAGAACCAATACCAGGCGATTAAAGGAGTGTCTTTTTACTCTTCTGTTATTAAAACAGATGCTCTGTAGCAACATACTGCTCAGCCGTGAGTGTGTGTGTGTGTGTGTGTGTGTGTGTGTGTGTGTGTGTGTGTGTGTGTGTGTGTGTGTGTGTGTGTGTGTGACAGCCTTAATGTCCCCCGACATTTACATAATATATGATGAATAAAGAAGGTGACGATTCACCATCCCATTTAGATTGGTCATTATCGAGTGTTGAGTGTGTTGTCAATCTTTCTGGGGGACTATTTTTTTTTAGCATGGATAAATATATGAAAAGGAATTAGATATATCCCTTTCAGTATAACTTTCTCAAAACTACTTGCTGATATTGGCCTTTTCAGTGGATTTGTGGATTTTAAGACGAATATTTAGCCATAAACTTGGGGAGATAAAGCCAGATGAAAACATTGACTTACAGAAACGCCATGATGCAAGGAAATGCTGTGAAGTTTATGCGATAAGCCTTTAGACATATGATGCTTGAAGTTTCATTTAATTTCAATCTTTATTTCGAACAGATTAAAAAAATAACAAATAAAAAATAACAAATGTGAAAAACAGAATACCGTATTGTTAAAACACAGTATTTATCCACATTCATGATAATATTTATATATTCAACAAAAAAAAGTCTTCATATTAATAATAATAATAAATCATATGTGTCCGAAAGGGAGCAGGAGGAAGCAAATGCTTATTGATTCCCACCCCTTACTTGATCAATGATTGTCCTTTAAATCATTATGCAAGTTATTCCTACTTACATTTACATTTATACTTACATATACAATAATTTCTCATCTTCAATCACCTCTCTTGATTCTCATACTGTAGTTTTCCCAAAAAGTGTTTCTGTACATCCTTTTAAACTGAATTATGCTTGTGCTTTGTTTTAACTCCTGCTCCAAACCATTCCATAAAATCACCCCACAGATTGTTATGCACATACTTCTCAGAGTTGTTCTGACCTTGAGTTGTTTAAAATGTAGATTTCCTCTCAAATTATACCCACCCTCTCTGTCTTTGAACAGTGTTTTTAATTTCCTAGGAAGTAGATTATGTCTTGCTCTGTACATGATTTGTGCCGTTTTAAATTTAACCAGATCAGTGAACTTCAATATGTGTGACTTCAAAAATAATACATTAGTGTGTTCAAGATATCCAACATTATTGATAACTCTTATAGCCCTTTTTTGTAATGTGCATAACGGCTATAGGTTGGTTTTGTACGTGTTTCCCCAAATCTCCACACAGTAAATCAGATATGGCAATATTAGTGTGTGATATAGAGTATACAATGAGTTTGTTTATTGAGGATATGTATTTAAATTCAATTTGACACTATTGTTAATAATGCCCCTTTTTCACAGGTCGTCTTCTGACTTTCCCGCACTGAAGACCAGGTAATAAACCTTTTTTCCCAGGAAAATCACATCTCATGTGTTTACACGGCTGTTTCAGAGAATCAGGCAGCAGCACTTTAAGTCTGTCGAAACGGCGTTACGCGTTGTGGAAGACTAGTGATTTTGTTGTTGTACATTTTCGTTCCTGACAACAAGTCCCAGTCTCCCTCAGCGAGTCGCGCCACCACGTCTTCTTCTTTGTTTCTTCTGAGTTTTTTCATCTCAAGTGTCCACATGGCTGCGACTTACAATTATAATCAGTTCCTGTGGATATCGTTTTGCTCCTGGAGACTGAATATTATCACAAACCAAGCAAATTGAATACATTGAATGGGTATAGCAGAACAAGTCTATAGCCAACAAAATCGTAAACATTTTAAGGATTATCCTGAACGACGGGCGTACGGCCCTGCAACAGTTTCTTGTAAAGGTAATTCCTTTAAACCATATACCACTTACTGTTATTGTGAAAGAGAATATTTATGAGAAAAAGAAGCAAATACCCTAGTAACGCTTGAGCTACCAGGTGCCAGATGAACAAACAGTTTCAAATGGATCCAACACTGTCAAATCAAACGGAGAAAGAGAAAAAATATATTGTCTGTTTTATTGCTGTCCTTGCTTGCATATGACTTGTACTGTATACATTTCCAACTGTACCTGCAATAAAATTGAGAGCATGTAGCTGGTCCGTGTGAGCTGATTATTGTTCCGCGCTCTGCATATTCACCCCATTGTACATCTCAGCCAGACTCCAACTGTGGCAATCAATTCAATCAGCAGCGCTTATGAACCCATTACAATCTAGCTGAGAGCAGGCGGGGGCCGCATCCTTCAACTGGCCTCAGAGTAATTACTATTTAGTCAAGCTAAAAAGCGTAGATGGATGAATGGATGGATGGACTAATAAAACATATCCCTAATGACCCGCATGTGACTATGAATATGCATTACAGCAATTGGGCAATACGAGTGGGTGTTGTGTTATTTACTCCTTACCCCCACTCATCCGAGAACGCTGTAGCAAGTTGCCATGGGGACTAACGTGTGCCATAGCAACCAAGGTGAATGTTCAATCCCTATCCCAGTCCGAAGGCCAGAGGTCTCGCGGCGCTTCGAGGACTTATACGGGGCCTGGAGAGCATAAAATACGATAAAGGAAAGTTGTTGGCATCAACCCCGACAGAGGTGGTCCTCCACCCTCACCTCGAGCAGAATTATAGGCTTCGTCTGCAGAAGAAAGGGATTTTAACAACGCTAATGTGAAATCTTCATTCATTGTTGGACCACTGACCTCTGGATGCCTGGCGTATAGGCCTACTGGCGCTGTAAGGTTGTGTGTGTGCTTGTTTGTAGGAAAGGTACACGTCTGGTCGTATAATCCAAATGATCCTAGGCCTTAATATCGATAATAAATACTTATTCATAAACCACACAAAATCCATTTTTTAGCATTTTATTTCCGCTTTAGTAGCTTTAAGGTTGGAAAATATCATTCACACTATGACAGGGCTATCACTATAATACATATATATATATACATATTGGATGATATTGTTCTAAGTCATTAGATGTCATGTAGATGTTTTGTATCTTTTACATGAATTTCCACAAAATTCTGAATCTCAAACCAGCAGCCAAATGTTTGTCTAGGCCTCATTCAATATCTTCCTTATTCTTCAATTTGTTCTTGAGAAAGGTCTTAAGAAAAGACTACGTCGGGTTCTGGACATGGCATTTGTTTTTCATACCTGTGATCTTATCATGATTATAACAATTGTTCTTTAAAAATAAAAAGGCATGCCATGGGCGGTTGTATAGCTCACATGGTAGAAATGGCGGCTCAGTCCCCATTCGGAGGACCGGGGTTTCAAACTCGGCCTGGGACCATTGGCTGCATTTCATCCCCTATTTCTCCGCCAATCCACATAAAAGGGTATGAGATTGCAGGGATGTGTTCACAGAAATTAAAAAAGAAAGATTTAGGGAATTAAAAAAAGAATGCCCTAACAAAAGGGGGTGGAGCACCAGACTCAAAAAAAAATCTGAAGTGCAGGTACTATTATTGACATTAAAAAGTTTGATATCTGTAGCGTCAGTGTGCTTATAAATGATCCATCATGAATTATTGGATGGCATGGTTCCCATTGAAGTGTTAATGACATCCTATTAAAAGAATCAATTATAAGATGTATTATTGTAATTCAAACCCTATATTATAGAAATGTAGAATTGAAGAAAAAGCAATATCCAATTTTAGGGCACACACATGGCAGCCCTCAAATGTGCGTAAGTGCGCATAGATTCTGCTCTTAACTCATAATAGAATCCCAAATGACAAGAAATGTGTGAATGTGTAAAAAAAAACACAAGTTGATTTTATAATAATAATTTTTGCCTTAAGAAGGGTTGGTATTGAGGCACATTGTTGTGTTTGGCTGCAGTTCGATGAGGGTCAAAGAGTTGAATGAACCAGAGCAGATTGTACTTGTTTACACATTTGTATTCCTTTCTTTTTGCAAGGACTACAAGGACACAGCCCTGTACTCCAACAAGCACCCACTCTCCTCGTTAACTGGTTTTGATCACAAATAGCCTGAGGTCCAGCGACAAACACATTTAATTGCTGTATGAAATTATTGCATATTTGTAAGCCTCTACACCCCTAGCATGTGTTTTTGTATTGAATAAATGCCCATTGATTTTACTCATGATGAAAGGTTCTACTGTAAATGAATAACATTGTCTTATGGCATGTTTTGGGAATAAAGAAAGATTTTGTTATCAAATGCCACTTGAATTATTTGACGATGACAACATTTTATTTTTCACTCAATCACTGTCAGTTTGGTTTTCAAGCTCAATTAAATATTTGAAGACTGGCATGTGTTATAATAAACATGGATTAAGTTGTCCAAGATTGCTGGAACTACACATCAGTTTGAGGATAGAAAGCCAATTCTCTTGATCGGGATGTCAATAGAAGTTTTTTTGGAAAACAGTCAGCCTTAGAATCAGAGAAAATTGCTATAAAATGTAAATACTGCTTGACATGGATGTCATTTTTCTATGGCGCATTTATTGCAAAGCAATAGACATATTAGCAATGATGGTTTAAGTTATAAGCATGTATTAAGATATAGTTTAAAATATATAATGTTCTATCAACAACTTAGTGTTAAAATTGATTTTTAAGGAAGATTTCTATATCATTTTTTTGTTTTCTTCTGTAAACTACTCTGCTGTACCACAATTACAACACACACTTGATACACAACAAAAGGTCACTGGAAATACATTGACACCAGATCAACCAAAAGTCCGATAAATTCAATGACAAATTCTTGCCATGCCCTATAAAATGACTAATTTCTAAATTAATAATTAGAATTAGATCTGACGTCCCTATTCGTAGGGCAACATTCTTTGTTTGTGCTCTACAAAACAGTAACCAATCAGTGTTGCAAACAAATCGATCATATTATTTGATGATAAGGGTTGCTTAGGTTTAAGCACTCTAGGGAAAAATCATAATTGGGGTTTTGGGTCTTTACATCTAAGTCCTTAGGTGCTTTATAGGCTTTAATTACTTCAAGGAAAACATTTGGGACGTTCTTCCTGGCCGGAACAACTTTAATGAATATCATTTGGCGTCCCGCAGGGCTCCATTCCTGGTCCTCTATTATAACTTCTGCAAACGCGATTATGTTTTAGCCTTAGATTGTCTGTTTGTCTGTGCAAAATTACAAATTCACTTTTCATAAAAACTTAGTAGTGGAAGGGATGTTTCTTTGGTGAAGGAAGAACCGATTACATTTCCGACCTGATCCAAAACACGGGGCAAATACAAAGATTAGGTTTTACTTAAAGTCAACTTTTCAAAATGTGGGCATTTATGTGCATAATTTGGTGTTGGGATAGTTTAAAAAATAGGAAAAAAATTGAAAGCCCCTTCAAGAGGGAGCAACTAATGAACAGATATTAATATGTTATTTAACGTTCTGAACCACTGAATACAAGAACACATGTTCTTTGAAACCTACATGTGGTCTTCATTAAAAGCTAATGAACACATAGAAGTCCAAACAATGCACCATCCGCCTTGGTGGAGGTTTGTGCGCTCTTGCTAACTCACTCTATACAGTGACATTCAAGGTTCTCTCCTCACCAATGTACAAGTCACGCTTAAAAAACATGTATAATTTTAACTGAGGGAGATGAGTAACAGCTTGTCAAAATGTTAAATGTTAGAAAATGCAATTATAGGGAGAAAATAAGAGTATATTACAAGATCAAGTATATCACAATATGCTTTGATGACAGGAAGAGACTTAACAGATTGGTTAAGAAGGCCAGCTCTGTCCTGGGGAGTCCTCTGGACACTGAAGAGGTGTTGGGGGACAGGGGAGTGATGGCAAAGCTGTAATCACTATTGGACAATTTATCCCACCCCCTCCAGGACACCATGTACGCACTGTGCAGTAGTGATGGCAGTTTGACACTGAAGCTTCGAACGGAGCTTCAACCCTGGACTTCCTTTTCCATAGAAGCAGTGATTCGAAGCTTGCTTCAAATCACGTGACATATGACGTCAGAAGCAGCAACTGCTTCAAATCACGTGACATGTGACGTCCGAACCAGCAACTGCTTCATTTCCTGAATGAATCAACTCACTGGTTCGCGGTCCAATCACGCGATTCAATGCACTGCCTCGTCTCTATTCTGACTGGTGACAGGTTGAAACAGTTCAGAATTTGAGCGCTTCAACACTTTATAACCGCTCTAAACAATGCGCAATGTGTGGGTTGTTGTCGTAGTTTGCGTTGTTGCTGTTGAGTTGTTGTTGGTATTGCATTTGAATTGGATCATTATAGAGCAAGCCAGGAAGAAAGATAGGTCGTTCTGGCTCGGGAAACACTTCAAAATGTGGAGAAGTTGTGAACAAAAAGACAAAAAGTGATATAAAAACAGATCATTTGTTTAAGGAACAGATAGCCCAGTGGATAGAGCCGGCGGCCCGAAAGCTGCGATGTCCTCCGCGCAGCTAGTTCAAAGCTCGGAATGGATGAAATTTTAATCATTGCTTTTCAACTTTAATACTTTAATATGATAAAAGGGTCTCCGCCCAAACATGTCCAGCACTCTCTAGTCTCTTCTCAATAACCCAATACACACAATTATCAATCTTGAATTGCAAATAGAACATGATATTCAGTCTTAGTGTGTGTGTGCATCGAATATTTTTCAAGGCAAAGTTACGTTAAACCCACTGCAGCTTTGCACTTCGCCAGGAGAGGTCGCTGTAACTGAAGCTTCGAGAAATGAACCTATTTCCGACACAATTGTCCAAGTGGTTCGATGCTTCATTCAAAGCTTCATTTTGCCATCACTACTGTGCAGCTCCTTCAGCGGTCAGGCTGTACAACCACCACGGCCCCTGGTAGACCCCCCACAAATAGACTGGAATTCCCCTGATGTGCAATAACACTGTCTGAAAATATTAAACTTTGTGCAATAGACGTACAAGTGCAATATAACCCTCTGCAATTTCATGTTTATTACCATGGTGTACATATACCTGCCATTTAGTTTTTTACTTATTGTGTTATTAATAACCTTTACATACTTAGCAATTTGTTTTGGTTCTCCTCAAAGGATTTCTCTAGATGGTTATGTATTCCCAACCTCATTCTGCCCTCTGCTGTTCAATTGCTATAATACAGAAACATATTGAACATTAGCAATAATAGATGACATATAGTATAATGCAGGATGCGTAAATAAGTACAGTCGTTGAAGTGATCCAAAATTGTGTTGTAATGTACAGTAAACACACACAGAAGCTTGTCCCGGTGGCAATTGTTTCAGTTTGTTTGGAAAATGTTTCCAGTTTCATTTTGTGAAGAGGAAATTTAACAGGAAATAGAAAAATGATCACATTAATGCTATTCCACAGTACGAGTCATCAACACTGCCAACGTGTGTGTTAATTACATCATGAACAGCATACGTCTTACACCCAGTGGTGTGTGACAGGGGCAAGGTTAGTGTTTTATTTAACAACCTGAACATTTAGACACACGTCTAATTAAAGAAGCCTGATCATAGGGCTTCAATGGGTGTCTTTAAAAGCTCAAACATCATCTTATCCCCTAGCACTTACATTATTATGATACCTTTGAACCTTTGATAAGGTTGTTATAGCCATCATTCATCAGCTCCTTCCTCAGGTCACCAATTGTGCCATAGCTTTTACATTTGAGGTCAAATTTTGTGGCAAACTGCCCAATGTTTTGAGCTTGCTTTTATAAAGTGAGTGTTGTTTTATTATAGAGCCATTGATCCTTGATTATGTATCTGTAAAAATGATGTATCTGAGATGTATAATACAATACAAATTAGGAAGCATGGGAAAAAAACACACCAAATAAAAACACGAGATCAATCATATGCTTATGGATGTATTTTAATAAAAATAATTCTGTCAAAATTAAACAGAATACAATATTTCTTTTTTAACATGTTCCAGTACATAGGTTTTTTTTTCAATTATCATTTTTCCTTTTTTTATATCATTTTAAAAGTCATGCTAAGTAGAGGGTAACTCATTTCACAATAGTTTTTTTTATTTTTATTTTTTGCTAAAACTCAAAGTCAAAATATGAAATTTAAATCATGATAGAAGTCAATTGTGCACAGCTCGTCTGCAATGCCTAAATCCATTTCTCCGGCCTCTCCTGAAGAAATCCATGTGGCTTCAGGGGCCTCAGGCCCATTTCCAAAACTGTTCACATTCCTCCATTTCTTAAAAACAATCACTGATCACATCAGTGGCTATGTCTATGCAGGGATAAGAGGAAGGGTGCATGGTAACAGTGCTGAGACGCAGCCCAGGCTCAAACACAAAGGACAACTGGGAGACTTGTTCCCTACAGGTATGCAACAGAGGTTTGTCTTTCTCGTGTGTGTGTGTGTGTGTGTGTGTGTGTGTGTGTAACATAAGTCCTTTACAGCTGTAGAAGCAGATACTCTACTGCATGTGAGGTTATTAGAATAGTTCCTATTATATCTGAAGGTCTTAATAAAAACCAGCTCGGAAAAAAGATGACCACATACCCTGTTGTAAACCCCACATTGCATACACACATCTCCAGTATTATATTATTCCATATTTCTCTATTCTCTTATAAATGGAAATATACACTTCAGGGTGGATCCAGAAGCCATTTGCGAGGTCACAACAAAGCAGCCAAAGTGACAGTGAAAGTTTGCCACTAGTCAGACAAAACATTAAATCATTTCTATTTGGTAGAAAATAGTCTGATGTAAAAACAAAAGAATGAAAATGTTTCAAATAAAGCTGAGGGATGAAACAAAAGCTTTGTTATCAAAGCCCAGTTATTGGACTGAAAATAAGGTGTAGTTGAGTCAAATTTGTTCAATTGTGCAATAAACAATCATCTTTTCGGATACAGAGACAGAAACTGAGGATAATGATAACATTTGAAAATGAATAATATTAAACTTCAATATTGGATAAGTAAACAAGACAGTGAAATAAACAATCTTGTGACCAAATATACAAGAGCCGATAAGCTGGGAGATCATTAAAAAGGTTTACACTTGTAATTTGGGTTCCTACTTAAACAAGTTTACCTGCTTTTATTTTCACAAAAATGTTCAAAATATGTGTGTAAGTATCTCTTACTGTCTGTCTGAATGTACCCGTTTTCAGCTTCCTTCTGAATTGATGCATTTAAGCGCCTTCCACTCCCGAAAAAGCCCAATCTCAGGCCCAACAGGAGCTAGCTAGCAACAGCAAAGAATGTGTGGTTTTGCACATAACAGTGGTGCTCCTTTCTCTGAGAAACATTTCCAGAATCAATTAACTACTTAAGTCAGAATTAGCTGCTGCAGCTAACATTAGCTATTATTAATAATCATACGAGGTCATTCAAAGCCCAAAAACCAGCCCAGCTAGGTAGCTTAAGTTGCCCTGTTAAAGCTCAAAAGAAAGAAAGACAGCTCTGTTACTGTGTTCATAAGCAGCAACAAATAGTTGGTTGAACCAAAAAGAGTTTCTGGCTTGGGAGTTAGCAAACAGCCAAATCGTTTTACAGTAGCTAATTGGAGCTAGCTGGCTACATTTTGAAAAACTAAATTATTTCACAATTTATTGTTTCAATTACAGTTGACTCAGTTATTTCACAATGTCTTGTATCATGTCGCGGCCGGATCAGTTATTCACCCGGATCAGTTA
This sequence comes from Dissostichus eleginoides, assembly GCA_031216635.1. Taxonomy (NCBI): domain Eukaryota; kingdom Metazoa; phylum Chordata; class Actinopteri; order Perciformes; family Nototheniidae; genus Dissostichus; species Dissostichus eleginoides. The sequence continues at coordinate 31,892,356 of CM062273.1, read as the reverse complement.
TTTCACAATGTCTTGTATCATATCATATCAAAAACGTTTGGGCACTAAACACATTTGCTGAAAGCTGTTGTTGGGGGCTAAATCAAAGGTAATTTGTTTTCTTTTTTATAACTGAACCGACTCCAAAACAGGAGAATATTGGAACAATCTGAATCTTTCTTCATCATCTTGTTATCAAGTTAATGTACTGGGAGGCACTCTTGGACACACCTTTGGGCTTCATAAATGAACTTACCGCCTGTCCAGTAATAGGCAAGACATAATCACTTTAAGCTTATGGTTGATAGAGAAATGGAGGTTTCTGTGTGAAAAAAAATGATTGGTTCAACACCTTAAACAACCTTTGAGAGGTTTCCACTCAATCACCCTAATTAAATAAATGAAATTACTTAATTATCTCAATTATCACCCTAAAATGAATTTGGCAAATTATTTTTCCTCTTCGTTTTAAACTATAATTGCTACAGCACATGCACAGAGCAGGTCAGGTGGAGGCCAACCAAAGAAAATAGAAAGAAAATAAGAATATTGTAATGAAAATCCTTGGGGGGGGGGACTTGACTTTTAGCCGTCCACTTGACTTTTAGCCGTCCACACCCTGTGCTTGTTAAGTCTACTTTTGAACCTGATTTTCTTTCTGCTGGCATGAAGGCGACCCTGATAATAGTGTTACATTGGATCTTGAGCAGGTGTTGTAGCTGCAGCTGATGCTGAGCTCTGCCACCTGCAACTACATCACTGATTGGTCGATGCTCTGGTCGTTACAGTAAAATTAAGGCTTCAACACCTCTAATATTCCAATGTAATCCGTCCTTAAAATGCTCCCCCTTGTTACTGGCAGTGTTCTTCTCTACAGAGGTCCTTCAATTCAGTTTTTTTTTACACAGGATGCAAGCCATTATTTTTGAACCTCTGGAATAATTGAGGGGGCCACGTGTGTCTTACATCAGTCTATTTTTTTTTTTTCAGCATCTCCACACTATTGACTACTGCTGGATGTATTACAAGACATAATTGCTTCAAGTATTTTGGAAGGATAAAGGGTTCAGCGTCTGTCTTCTGTATCAAAGATGAGGTTAATATGCCTCAGGAACTGTTGACCTACAATTGTGGGGGTTACCGCAGTAACGAGATGTGTGTATTGTGGTTTGTGATATGGTGAACAACACAAAATTGAATAAAATACTGACCGTAGGAAATCAAAATCCACCCGATAAAACAGAAGCAAAATTAAAAAGGGGATTAACAATTTGTTTTGTCGAGGATGAGCACAACAATCTGACAAAAAAGAACTATAAAAATGGCTAAATAAACAGAATACTAATGAATTATCTTTAAATAGTGTCACACATTTCTTTATTTGATAATACTAAATTAAAAGGAAGCCTTCTTCTCTCCCGCTCCTCTCTCCTCTGTCGGTGCCGCTGGCTTGGTCTGATGGACAGCCAAACACACCAATCACACGCATGCTCTCTCCTCCGTCGCCATGACAACTACCTGCAGGACATGCCTTCTCTCAGTGCTACTTAACATTAACCTGTGGAGAGACGGGTAATCATCTAAGCAGGGTAATGAATGATGTAACAGCTTGAGTTCATTTTCATGCTCAGCATAGATGTGGGGTTTTGGTATTTGTATTTCATTTTGAAGATATTCATTTGACTAATACTGTATGACCAATGTTTAAGTTATTTACCTTTTTTAAATTATTGCTTTGAGAAATCTTTCCGTAGAACGGGGACTGTTACACCCTGTACCTTCACATCATTTGAATACTTTTCCAAATGCTTCGATACAGGATGCTCAAAATGCCAAAGGTCATACAGTATGTCCCTCAGAAAATACAACACAAAAGTATGATATCTTTTAACTGGATCTTATTATCTTAATTTTGGCAATCCTTTCTATGGATCATGTTAACTTTGCACTTGCCACCTCTCTTGTAGAGATACAGGAAATGTAATCCTGGGAGAAAAAAGGTGTACCAGAGAATGGACAACAAACCATGGATTAGCTATTATAGCTATCCATTTCCAGATCCACTTCAGGGCTAACCAAGCTAGCTAACCAAGCTATCTGTTCTGTACCGGTTTACATTTGCGAGGCTGTGTCGCTGTGATTCAGCAAATTAATTAGGATTATTAGCAAAGCCTCTTATCACCACAATAGACGTATACTTCCACTGTATTAGTGGAAGTATAAGTATAAACACAACATTTGTATTTAATGTTACACCATCTTAACAGTGGCATGTGGACACAGTTATTCAGTAATTTAACTTCCATAAAGCCATTGAGCTAAGATTAGCTTAAACTATGGGCAAACACTAGCTGTTTGAATTAGCATTAGCCAGCTGACATTCCTGCAGAAGAATAACTAGTTTGGTAAGCTGGTTAGTTTCAGGAGGTTAATCGCTCAGCAGTTAGCTACAATAGCTAATCGAGGAGCTTATTTATGAGTTTACTTTCAGTTGGACTTTTAGTGTTTGGAACGTTTTTTTGTAAAATGTAGGTCTAACTCGAAGGTTTTAGGTTTCTTGTGCCTCTTTACAAAAAACTGGTTGTCTTGGGGATGGGGAATGCAAAGCTAGCATGACCCATCAGAAAAACTCCAACTTTGAGAAAATAAGGTATTGTGTCAGAAACATGTATTGTCTGTGGTCTTATCTCACATAAACTTGCTCACCTGGACCTGGGCTAGTGCAAAAAGTTGTCTACTCTGGCGAATGAGCAGGAGCCAGAGCGGACTCGGGCCATGAGCTGAACACACTCTGTGGCCTGGCCGAGCGCTAACATCAGTGGAGGCTGCTTAGGCAGGTTTTGGGACTCTAGAGCAGAAAAACACAGTCAGGCAGGAAAAGGTGCAGCACGTAAGTCACAATAATGTATCAAGTGTGTGGGCTGGGTATTAGAGACTCCATATTAAAAGGCAGAGATAATGTCAAGGGGTTGCTCTCTTTTTGCCACATGGCTATAACAATATCACAGTGTAAGAGGCAATCCACAAGAAGAAGAATAACTTTAAAGATAACTATATACTGATGTGAGCATCCACAAGTCTGTACAATAACATTCTGTTAAGAGTGGCAACAAGCAAATGATGCATGCACCAGCTATTTTTTCAGCACTGTCACCTTGAGAAGTTAAACATTGGGTCATGTAAACATGTTGGTGATACTAATAGATATTTGAATGACCCTCATACACAGCTACAGTATTTACATCATAATCACAGGATGATAATAATTTATTAATGATTTAACCTCAGATAATAATAACAACTCATGTTTGTAACTTAAGAATATGAAGGCGCATTGTAGTTATTTTTGATTATCAAGAAAGTGTTCTTCAGCAGCATCTCTCTCTCCTTGAGTTATTTTAAACTGTTTCCTTATTCTTATTATTATTAATAACGATAAGATTAAAAATCAAGTTCTTCATAAATGTTGTATCTGTAGTGTATTAAAATGGACGCTTTTAATTGTTCTCAAGTTGGTGCCTGCCGCCATCCATTTCAGTTAGTACATCTTTGAAACAATATATGTATAGTTATTGGTGTTGGTTTGGATGTCCATTTACAGTGAACAAACCCCACAGTATGCATCAGTGTTGGCTGTTTACCCAGTATGGCGCTGTTGAGTGCGGAGCAGAGGGTTTCTCTCTGGGTGGGGTCTAACTGCTGGCCCACCGGGCAGCTCCAGGGGTCCGAGTACGCTAGCAGGCTGAATGCATCCTACAGACAGACATCATTATTATAATTATAAACGTTATTTATATAGCACGCAAGATGCAGCCCAAAATGCTTTATAGATACTAAATAAAGATGGAGGAACATAAGGAAACACTTTATAAACAAGCAAATAGTTACAGTATATCAAAGAACCATAAAACAATAAAACATGAACAGTGATAAAACTCAAATGACTCCAAATTAAAAAGATAGGTCTTGGACTTTGCTGTTCTAAGATCCAATGGGATGCTGTTCCACAGTTTGGGGCCATAAAAACAAAAAGCAGCCTCCCCAGATTTCTTGTGTAATACTTTCGGGACTTCTAAAATAAATTCATTGGAAGATCTGAATGATACATTATGCAGCTTCCTAAATCGAGTTTATAATGTCATTTAGGCCTAAGTCTAATTTCACTACATGTCATTGTCAGTTGCTTGCACTGTTTAGTCTTTAGCAGCATATTTGAGCCTCTTTAAGCTCACTGTTTTGGTTTTCTAGAATCCCAAATGTGCCATCTAGCATACAGATCCTGAAGTTCAACACATTCATTTGCCAGTGAAAAACCCCGATCTTGTAAATTATTGGGGGAATGCAAAATAGGCAGCAGCAGATATCTGCTTAAATTAAAGGCAGGAATCTTGTGTCCTAAATTGTACCTCATTTCTGAATATCGGGAAAATAAACAAAGCAAAGCTTGAGGACATTCAAAAGCCTTGATGCTTGGTCATACTTCAAGGTGGATGAAGTATGACAGGTTTGTGCAAATATTTTAATTTCTAACCATTTCTATTGATGTTTTTTAGAGATTTTTAGACATAGATTTGAAACGTGGAGACGGAGCGGATGACAATGGTCCCGATGGTAAATGGTCCCGAGCTGGATTCAAACCCAAATCCGCTTGGGGGCCATGCCCAGTACATGCGCCGCTACCTCTACCAAGTGAGCTACTGTATATGGCGGCCCGAAATTTCTATTTTTCAAAAGTTTAACCTAGCTTTATTTGAAGCAACGCTGCCACCCAGTGGGCGTGACAGCAGTGACCACAGCCTACAATGACTTATATCACTTATATCACTTATATCTTATATCAACGGAAATGTATTCCGTTTCAATAACAAATGAGCTGTAAAGCAAATGTAATCACTAACTTATCCAAGCATGTAACCTGATTACTTTCCATTACTTTAGGATTATCAAAAGAAAATTTAAATATCAAGAAAAACAAAAGAAGAAAAATATCCACCAAAGAAAGGGAAAAACATTAAGAAAATACATTCAGTGGGTGTATGTATGGGACAACAAAACAATATGGCTCACAAAGCTGAATTTAAATCTGCTAATTTTTACAAGAAACATAACATGCTCTTTCTACATTGTATGGATTAAGAGAAGCCACAGTAATACAAATATTGTTTTTAACCCTCCTGTTGTGTTCGTGTCAAATCTGACCGATTTACTACTTTCATCAATCATAACTTTTTTGTTTTACATTCGATTGCATTAAGGCTTTATGATATCCTTCACTGTAGACATTTGAACATACAAAATGGCTGATCACCACTTTCATTGAATTTTGGATGATTTAGTCAACTTTGTAACACCCATGGTGTTCCCTGTCGCACGCACGCACGCACGCACGCACGCACGCACGCACGCACGCACGCACGCACGCACGCACGCACGCACGCACGCACGCACGGGACTATTGATTCAGATTCAATTTAGCGGCAAGGCCGATGGAATAGTATTAATTACAAAAGCTGTTTTAGTTTAATATACTAAAAAAAGCAGTATTTTTGTTGATTAAATCAGGTGTCTTAAATCTACTGCTTTAAAATAAAGAAGCACTCAAGACTAATTTCACTTGATTAAATCTGATTATGTATTTATATTGTGCAACTGTTAGGGAATACAGTTAGTTTTCTTGTAATCTAATTACAAAATCCAGTTTCATGTATTTTCTTAATCCGTCACTTGGTATGGAGTCTTTCTAAGTTGGGGTTCAGCATCTGGAATTAAATCAACAGTAGCAGAAAACCAAAGAAGAACAGGGCCATGTTTGTTGTGATAGATGTTTTTGCTATAATGCAATAACTACAAAATTCCTCTATCACGTCTGTGTTTAACAAACAACTACAGACTGTCCCCTTGGCAGAGCCTTTATCATTCCCCTGCAGTTTTTGTGTTTTCCAGAGGCTCTATTGTTCTCAGGGTGGCTGCTTGTGAATCAGAGGACACATCCTGCAGTCCAAAGTCATCCGAGCCCTCTCCTCCACCTCCAGAGAACCGACCCACGGGATGCTACAGATGGACTCTATCTGCTTTACGACAGCACATCCTAAATCAAACATTTCTCAAATTCCTGCAGCGTGTACAGAATGCTGCACTGAGGATTTTAGCTGGTGCCAACAGAGGAAATCTCTTCCGTGAAAGTGTGAGCATGTGCAGTTTGTGTGTGTGTGTGTGTGTGTGTGTACCTGTAACATCTTCTTGTGTGTGGTGTTCTTGCCATACTCGCGACACAGCTGTTCGTTGAGCGACTGTAGCTCCCGTCCAAACTGGATCATCCTCTCTGTGGCGGCCTGGTTCCCTCCACAGAGCTGTCGGCCATTACTGCAACCATCATCTGCTGGCAACAGACACACAAGTACACACAGGGTTAAAGAAAACACATCCTGATGGAAGGTGAATTTAAACATGATATGAGGTGGGGTAAACGACAAAGCACATGAAGATGATTTAAACAAGGGAAGAAAACTGTATATGAAACACAAGGTGTGTGTGTGTGTTTGTGGTTGTGTGTGTGTGTGTTTGTGTGTTTCTGTGTGTGTGTGTGTGTGTGTGTGTGTGTGTATATGTGTTTGTTTACCTGTGACCCCATTGCCAATGCTGTTGTCGTCTGGCTGAAGGATCTCTTCGTGTTTGTATGTGCCATTCATGATCCGCGCTGAGGAGCCCTCAACAACTCCGTTGGTATAGTGCTCTGCTTCAATCTCCATCTCGCTGTCACTTCACAAACACACACACACACACACACAACAGGCACACAGACACGCACACACAGCAGACACAGCAGACACACAAATACAGAGACACAAAAGATGGCACACAGAAGCGTTAAGAGGATTAAAGTTCATGAACAATAATATTTAAATTATATTTTATGCACCAAGATGCCTCATCAAAACATGTCTAAATGAAGCCCCTGTTAAGAAGTTTCACAACTTGTACTTGTAATACATTTCCCTATAGGATATGCTAACAATGTATTAATCAATCACATTGCTAAAACCTGAAGAAAGGTTCCCTTTCCAACAGTAGTCCCACTGTGCGAAAAAGCACACGTCCCACCGTCCGGGACGTGTTATTTACAATATCGGACAAGTAGATCTTTCAATTGACTTGTCCGGCGGACAAGTGACGTTTTTCGCCCTCATTTATTGACAAATTATTGATAAATTCAGTTTACAAAAGGCAGAACTCATTCGCAAATTGTACGTGTCCGCCATTGTTCGTTTAGAAATGTTAGTTTCGGTTCTGCTTGTTGATTCCTAAGGAAATGCATCTCGCCGCTTTCGGTACAGTTAGAAGGGGGCGGTTCGGGAAGTGTAGCACAGTGGCAGGGTTGGGAAGCAAAAGTCGGTTCCGAGTAGGAACAAATAACAATTGTCCGGTCCCGGGATTAATAAGAGTTGTGAGGACAGGGGGTGGAGGCCGAGCCCCGCGGACCGCAGCTCTCTCTCTCATGCTCCGTATCAGCTGATCGCTGCATGGTGCGTCTCTCTTTGTCAAACTTTCTTATGTTCTTTCTCTAACACGTAATGAAGGTTATTAAGCGTTTTAGCTCCTATGTTGTTAATATTGACCACCATTTCCTTTAATAATAATACATTTAATTTATATAGCGCTTCTCATCTGCCAAGACAAATCTCGAAGCGCTTTATGAAGTAAAGCAGCCTCCCTGTCTGTGTCCTCGCGCTGTCCTCACATCCCCGGACCCCCAGACTCGGAGGAGCACAGGGATGTCAGTATTGTTTATGAAGCAGGGTATAGAAAGTACATTATTGAAATGAAAATACTATTTATTTACTTTTACAAACAGTGAGCAGCTGGGCAGCTGCAGCATGTGTATTGCAGGACATGTGTAAGCGTGCAAGCGTCTTTGAGTTGTAGAAAAGCGCTAGGCCTATAGGCTATAAATATAATGTATTATTATTATTAGGCCTATCTGTTGGACATGTGTGGTTGGACTCTGTCTCACAGGCAGGTTGCAGTGTAACATCAGAGGAGACTGGGCCTTAGAACTAACCAAACAATGCAGAGATTATTTTTATATAATTGTATTCAATAAACATAAGAAATTAAACAGTATGAAGTGATTTGTAAATAGGAATACAGATTTGACTTAATGTTTTCATAAATATATTTTTCTCCCAGTTTGTCATTATTTTTACCCTCTCAAAGAACCGGAATCGAGAACCGAAAATAACCGGAATCGAAAAGCAGAACCGGAATCGTTAAAATCCAAACGATACCCAACCCTATGTGTGATGCAGTAAAATCTTACCGCTCACTTACGTTAGCGGTGTCGTAAAAACCGTGGGAAAATGTAAAATACGATGGCGAAGAACAATTTTTGTCCATTCTGGACAAGTGAAAAATGTATTCGGACAAGTAAATTGCCAAACTCACTTGTCCATGGACAAGTACTCTCTAAAAACTTTTTCTCACACTGAGTCCACTAAGGCAACAAATACAGAGATTTGAGACATTTTAACAATTTCATCTAAACCACTTATCAAGTCTCTAATGAACTGAATGTTAGTCAAAAGTCAATTAAGTGGGTAAAATGACATTACACCTTGAAATGATGACCAGAAATACAAAAGAATGAGTGCTCAGGTCCCAGCTCACTTCTTAATGTGTGTTTGCAGCGTTTCTTTTATTCTACACTTTTCATTCGCTGCGCATGTCTCGTCAAGTCTTGAAGATCATTCTTTATTTGCATGTGTATGTTTTTTGTTTTTTGGCGTCATTTCTGAAGCGGCAGCGTGTTTCACCTAATGGAAGAGTTTAGGCTGTGGCAGTGCGTTTGCACCTTTCGGCCACCGTACAGCTACTTCCTAATACACCGGTGGCAGAGCCTTGACAAGGCATAAACAATGTTTATTGGCTTAATGTATGATCGACTACATGAACCATGATAACGGGAACCTTACGGTAAAGGTGTCAATTAAAAATAAAAAGTCCACAAGAAGCCTTTACAATGGATCATTTCATGTATGAAATCTGGTAGACAAACTGATTGAAATAAAAAATAATTGAGATTAGTATATATATAATGAAACGGGGCCATCTCACAGCTGTGGCTAATTTTCCCCATCAGTTTGGAAAGCCCTGAGTGCAGTTTCATAGATGGTGCCAATGTTCCTGAGTGCCAACGTTTTTATTAGCTTGCAGTGATTACATATTAATGTCTTAAAATGAGTGCGGTAATGATTTATTGATGATAAACTATCCTGTAACCTACATCTGTATTTATTTGTAAGCATAAACTGAGTAATGATGCCATCAGTAATGCTCTAAATGCTTCCTACCTGGTTTCCTGGGTGCTGTTGGCGCTGTGCGGCTGGCTCTTGGTGGAGTCGGAGGAGTTGGACTCGGAGTAGTTGACGGAGGAAGGGGAGGAGGAGGAGGAAGAGGAGGTGGAGGAGGACACGCTGGGGTATTTGACGCTGCTGTTGCCGGTGCCACTGTGGCTCTTTGACTTGTTGGGGGGGGTCACTCCGTTACTGCAGGTTGGGCTGTCTGATCCTGTGTGTTGTAGGGGACAGTCAAATAAAGACATACATCTAATTTCCTTCAGTTACTGGGATTTGGGACTGGCATTTCTATCTATCTAACACTTATGTGCAATATACACTATTTGATCAATAGTATTACTGGCTGCTACACTTTTGTGAAATAATACTGTGCAAGATCTCCTTTTTTATATTTAAAAAGCAACTTACTTTTATACAGTTGCTACTTATCTTTTGTACCCTGCATGTGTACTTCTTCGATTGGAATTATCTTTCTAAGATATTATGTATATTATTTGTATGTATTTTATTATAATTTAATTTAAAGATGGGTTTGTTTCTACTTTCTTTACTATTTTCATTACATGCATAGACAAAAAACTGCTATCGAAATGTAAGAAATAATAAGGCATGTTTTTGTTGTTGTCAAAAAAGAAACCCGCCTTAAAGAATGAGTTTGTTTTTTGTACAAAATTACATGTATGGTCAAACCTAGTCAATAAAAGCCTTGCTTATCTATTTATCTAAAAAGTAATCTACTCTTCTTATTTTGTTTCTATGTGTTGCTCTTCAAAGAGGACAGCGGTTAAGAATAAAAAGTGTGTGTACCTCCGGTGTTTAGGTGTGTGTTGCTGGCTCCGTGGCGGGGGCTGAGGCTGAGGCTGGGGGAGCCGGGGTAACTGTCCTGGGACTTCGGGGAGCGGATGGGCAAGCAGCGGACCTCGCCGTCTGTACCGTTCACCATCTCCACAAACTGGCGACACCTAAAAAGGAAGGTGGACCGGTGTTAATTGTATTTACTGGGAATGCTTCTTTATCAAGAGCGTTTAACAGAAATATACATCCACAGCAGCATAGAGTGGAGCAGGACGGAGTCTCAACACCTGGAAACGAGTTAGCATTTTATCATGCAATTTCCCTTGTCTGGAAGTCAAGTTGTTCTTTAGACACTTGAAAAAGATCCATGGTTACCACCGGCTTAGAGATGTTCACGTTTTTTTTCCTATGATATAAACAAGGGCCAATAAATACCCCACTCGTGAATGTCTTCAACTTCTATGTGTCATAAAAACAGCGGTTGCTAACAATTGATTCATTATCCTGCTGAACAAAATATGTAAGTATGATAATTGTCCGTTTACCATAGCTCTTATTTTATCCATTGCTATCTGTCTACTGATCACTTGCGATGCTAACTTTGCGTGTTGGCCTACAAAAATACGTCATCACTGCAGCACTCTATCGGTGAAGGTAGACAATCAGTGTTCACCTATACAGATTAGTCATGACGCAGCATCTTTGACCTACATTGGATGTTTATCTTTTAACAGCTCTGACTTACTTCAACATGAAGAGTAGGTTAGGGTTGTGTTCTAACAGGCCTGGATAAAGCTGCTGAGTAGCCTCTATGGCTTCGCCCACCCGTCCTGCCAGCACCAGCTTCTGTATTCCTGAGACAAAACAAACAGGGCTCTATTTTGTATATTGATCAAGTGGAACCATGCTTTCAGAGCAAACATTTTGAAAGAGGTCAGTGTGTCATTCATAGAGGTCATAAGTGGACAATCAATACACACAGTGTCTAATTCTGGACGTTGTTTGTTTCAAAATGATGAGTGACTTACAATTTTAGTCTACTCTTTGTAATGTTAGGTGCTGTAATAAATACTGTATGTGATCATTGTAACTAGTCGTATACAAATGTAAATATAAAATATGTGCGTATTTGGTTTGTTAACTCACTCTGTCTGTTCTTTATAGATGTCTGGTCCTCTTGTATCAGGGTCTCTGTGGCTCTGGCAAAGGCTGTTGCGGTGGCACAGTACCCATGATGCACCAGGTAACTAGACACCATACTGGAGGCAAGTCAGGGAAAAATAATTTAAAGGTTGCCTTTTTTAAAGGATAATTGTCATGATTCTTTGTTCATATGGTGGCACCAAAAGTCTGTGTTCTTCCTGAGGACACTTCTCTAAGAACAGGTACAAATATGGTTTATTCATAAAACATTTTTCACTTATTTCCAACAGCTGGGTACTGAAGTTTTTAACAAACCTTACTCAAACATCAGCAATGCATTTGTTGGTGCCTTTTTCCTCCAGTAGATTATTCCAAATGTGTTGGTCGAGTGAGAATTTACATCATACAAAAAACTACAGTGCTACTCTTTATATTAATAAAGGAACATTTCACCCAGTAAAACCGCAATGTGATTTGAATAGTGTTTGGAAAACAATTTAACTCTACGGCACAGAGAATTAAGATTTAAGGCTTAAGTAAAGAAAAATTGTGTAATGTTTCAGAAGTATTTTGTGTGAAATGAACCCTTTTCAGATGCAACAATGTTAACTTTTACTGCTTTTTATTGAAATAACAATTATTGCTTTCAAATGTGTTACTGTAGCATCACTCAAAACAGTGTGTTCTTAATAAAACAAACACATTTTTCTTTAATGTTGATCAAAAATTATATATATATATATAATATATATATTAAAAATAAATATACGAAACGTTAAAATTCAAGTCTGATCCACATGTTTTGATGTTGGATTACAGACACAACTAATAACATATATTTGTACTTCAAACGTAGCAGAAGTAGGAAAAAAAGTCAAAAGAAGCCTGTATTTGTGGAGGTGTGTAATCTCACTTCTGCAGGACAGCCTGCCACTCCCCCAGCCTCTCTCCTATGGGGAAGCGAGCGATCATGCCATGGATCTTCGCCCGCCATTCACTCATGTAGTCCTCGATGTCGTAGACAAACGGCTGCTGGCCAAAGTTTGCGTCTACGATCTCACCCGGAGTTTGGAGCCCCACAGTGGGGTACAGGTTGGGCTAGGGGATATTAAAGATAAACAAAAATTCAGGTTATAAAGTTTAAAACTTACAATGTTGTAATTTCAAGGGAATGACCTTAAAGCACCACCTGGTGGCCAAAAAAAAGCCCTAAACACACTGCCAACTAAATACAACTTAAAAGCTGACTTATTTATGGGGAGCCCATTGGAAATGAATGGGGCTGTGACGGAGGGGCTGCACATTTTTTTGCAGTGCTCCATAACGGCTACGACACTCCAAATATCTAGGTGAATGTACCAATGTCTAAGTGATAAAGCCGGATTTTTAAGCTGCCAAATCCGTGTTTTTCACCCTAAAATTCTAACCCTAACCCAGTCTTTTAAATACTGGATAGCATAAAAGTGTAAAATTGTACACCAGACAAATAAAAGGATAAAGTTAGAGAACATGGAGACAGTTACAAACGGCATGCTAGTCATTAGTTCATGGTGGCAGCAGAGTTGTTTGTTTACCTACAGCTCCAACTGGGATAGTAAACAATACAGTAGGTCCACTGTCACCTTTTTATTGATTTTGGAAACATCCTGGTTTGTAAAATATACTTCATGCCTATGCCTCACAAGTGTAAGCATTGATTGTGTTAAGCCTTAGATCACGGCTTGTTAGGTTCCTGTAATGGAAAACTGTCATTGGGTAAACTGGCCAACAACGCTGTCTTTATATCAGGCTATCATTAGATCATAGGGTTCAGTTGGACTTTGTCTTTTTGGCATATAAAAAAAACACCAAATGATATGAACACCTTCATCTGTTTGAATGCTGTTTAGTTCTGACAGTGGTTGCTAACTCCATCTGCTCTAGCAAAATGTGGCCAGCAGCCAACTGTGATTTTTAGTTATTTTCTTAAAACCTATTTGGCTGGTAAAACAGTGTGGTGGGTTGAGGTTTTTTTTCAGAGGAATGTTCCAGTTAGTGCGGCCACTGGACAAAAAAAGGTTGTTTTCCAACCCAACTGCCAATATACAGTAGGCTGCATTTACAGACAAACCTGGCTGAAACTATATATTTTACAGTTTGTAAGTCACTACAGTAACAGGAATGGTATGACATGGATCATATAGGTTTGGCATCATCATATAAGTGTAATGTGTTGAATGAAAATCAAAGACTGCATATTTTTCTAAAACATTTTCTCCAAAAACAAACAAAATAGAGTATCTTAATGGCTCCCAAGGCAATGGTGGAGCTTACTGATATAATATGTCAATAAAAGTAAAGCAAAAGGAAGTTTGATGGTAAAAGAGAGCATTTAAAAATGATGCACATTTAGTGATACTTACAGGGAGGTCTGTGAAGGCTACACCTAAGGGACAAAAAGGACAAAAGGTTAAAGAATATTCAATGATTTCCAGCTATAAATTATGCGGTAAATAACAAACAATGCATTACTGTATCACACAATTGAAATCCAAGTTCACAAACCTAAGCTGATGCCGTTTTTGGTGTAAAAGCATGTGTTGTTGATGAGGTTAACGCAGCAGCCAATCACGTCCCCTGTGGTGAACGTCGGGCCGTACGGTTGGCCGGTCCCAGAGGAGCAAAAGGAGTGGCCGTCATCTCCGTGGTAACCGTATGAGTGCTTGTCCCATCCTAAAATAGGAAAAGGATTAGGATTAGTTACGAAAAATGTTGGGAAACAAGGTTAAATGAGTCTGCTTCCTATTCAGTGTCATACTGCAGTGCTCAGTTTCCTGAATACAACGGAGCATCTGAGGTGAAGTGAATTGATCGAGGTCACTCTTACGTCGCGCTGAAGCAGGGGAGACAGTTAGTCATTGACTTCCGCTGCTCAGATTTTCCCATCAGACTACCACTGCCTGCAGGGCGTTTCATGAAAATTGACACTGACGCACACAGACACACTTTCTGAGTCTTTGGCATGGCGTGCAGTGCTGAGGACGGCCAGCAGGAGGATCTCTGCTATGTTAAGAAACTGGTGAGTCACTGACAACAGGAACAGCAGCTCCTTAATGTTTTATCCCTGCTGCTAATGATGCATGTGTAGGTTAAGGTGTGTTATTTATGCAGCTGTAGAGTTTTTTCAGTATACCACTCAGTAAGCGCATTTGGAAACGCTTTATTATAAGTCTATATTTTCCTTATAACTTCCAATGAGATTTTTCTAGAATGCAGTTTGTTCAAAAGGAAAACATGTCAATATACTTCTTTCACAACAGATGTTTTGACCAGTCCTTGAAAGAATACAAAAAAACGAATACAAATGGGTCCATTTTTAAACTGCAACAATTATTACCAACTATTTTGTCAATGGTTAATTGACAAAGTAATTTTTCATGCAAAACTGTCAGAACATTTAGCTTACAACCCATTAAGTGTGTACATATCCTGCTTTCCTCTGTTTATTATCATTTAATAGTGAGTATTTTGGGGTTTTGGACTGACCAAACAAGACAGTAGAGAGAGCAGTATTCTCATCAAACCCTCAACAGGAAAGCAAATAAAATACATTTCCAAAAGTATAAAAACATTCCTTTCGTTGACTTATGATCCCTCAAAACGATGTGCACAGAAAAGCACATCATTTTCAAAATATATATGGAGAATATAAGTTTCCACTTATAAATGAATGATGCAAAAATATGTACATGGTTGCCTATAATTTCAATACATTACACAATTATTTGGAGGAAACTGGCTTTAAAATGATAAATGGTAAATGTATTTATATAGCACTTTATCCAGTCTTTACAACTCGCTCGGAGCACTTTTACATAAACAAGTCAGGGTTCATCCATTCACACACATTCATACAGAGGCAGGGGCTGCCAAGGAACCTAAATTGACACATAATCACTCTGGCCATGCCATTTGGGGCCTCATAGGGTTAGGTGTCTTGTTGACTATAGGGGCCCACAACCCACAACCTCACAAATTAAAGACAACCGCACTACTTCACAACCACAGTCACCATTGAACCATTAATTTGAACAATTATCTGGAATTTCCCAATAGAAGCCATCAATCCCACCAAATCATTGTAAAAGATTACTGCATGAAGCTTAAATGTGAAAATGACGTTGTGGTTCCCAATGGAGTGGTGCACAGATGAAGGCCCAATCCCAAACCACGCCCTACCCCTACACACTCCCCCTCCGTGACGGAGTGAACTCTGTGGAGTGACACTCGCAGCTCAACGAGGCTCCCTCCTGTCAGATGGAGGGAGTAAATACAGCGGCAAGCTTTGGGACAAACTCCCCTCTCTCCGGCAGAAACAGGAAATACTGTAACTCTATGTAACAACGGTTTCAAATCAGCATCTCTGAGACAAAAGATTACAATTAATAACAAAAATAAAACTCCAAACATCTTTAATTGTGTTACTTTTTTGTAAAGCTCTTTTAGTTTTAAACCTGATGTTTATAAGTTTCTTAGTTTTTGCAACAGTCTGTAAATATACACAACTTTATAATAAAATGCACACATTTACCTTTTTCTAGACTAAACACAGGTATGATCCCAAGTAAAACAAGTATTAAAACTGCGGTCACAGATGTGCGCAGTGATGAGCGGGGAGGGCGGCCGGTCATCCCGGCGTCAAGCAGTCGGCGCGAGTCCTCCGAAATGAGCCGTTTGTCATTTCTCTCATTTTCGCGTCCCAGGCTCCCAGGTCCTCCGGCAGCGACCCGGAAACGGATGTCAGCGCGCCGTCTCGAAGGAAAACAAATTTCTCTAAAGGCTCGTCGAGGATCGATTATCGAGGAGGCTGTCTGGAGGAGCCGTAACCGAGGATACACTGATTTAGAGGAGAGAGGAGAGAGGAGAGAGGAGAGTCTCTGGAGGAGCTATAACCGAGGGTACACTGATGTATCCTCCGGAGTCGATTTCAGCCAACAGTGATGTTTAAAAGAGGCGTGAAGCATGGCTGGACTTATGTCAACGAAGCAAAGCTCTGCAAACTGTTCCCGTTGTGATTATAAGTTATTTAAGATGATCAAATGTGCATCAGACTTTCTGCCCTTTACCGTTTGTTTACTCACTAATCACATCTCGCCTGGATGTTAGGCTATTTTTTTTTAATCCAACTGCTTTCATTCAGACGCGATGTTTACAGTGAGAACAGCAATAACATATGTAACAGGCCTACATTGCACACTTTATTTGTATGCTTTAGTAGATATCTACAAGTAAAGAGTAGATATTATTCATGAAACCATATAGTGTTCACATAATAAAATATACAAGGGCTGTAGCCTGATATACATGATATGCTTTAGGAGCTGTATGTGTGTGTTGTACAGTGAGTAGGTGTCTGTTGTAATTTAATTTGCCGCCAGCAGAGGCGGTGTGTGTGGGTTAGGGGTTAGGGCTAACCCTAACCCTAAACCCTAACCAGTTATGAGCATTTCTTTGTAAGCCCCGACTTTTTGCAAACAGGTTTAGATTAATGATGGCCATATTTATCGACTGAACATGCTCATTTTCTACGGTAATGTGTCTGACCCTCCACCGATGCTGTATACTAAGTGTGGCGTTGAAAAAAAAAAATGGAAATTTAAGGTAATATTTTACTGTTTTTAACATTATGCTAATTAAAAAAAAATGAAGTAGGCGGAGCTTAGGGGTTCATGGAGATAATATGTAGAGTAGGTACACCCGAATAAGTGTGCAAAATTTCAGGTCATTCGGAGTTAACGGTGCGACTTTGTAAATGTTTCCATAATGGAAATGTAGTAGTTTGGATTAATGTATTTGTCAAAAATTGTACATTCTCCGTTAGCTTACGAGCTCCCCGTTCGAGCAAATGACTATTCCTTTGCAATGTAGCATCACATTGGATATGCGCTTAAGTTGTCCTAGATTGGAATTTTTCCGATCATTTCCCTATGAGGAATTATGAGAAATTGTGCTTAAAATGCATGAAAAACGCACATTTTTCAAAATGGCCGACTTTCTGGGGGGCGGGGCTAATGAAAAGTAATTCGAAATATGTGTGCAATCATAATAGCAATGTGTATACAGCGTTTCGTGAATATCGGAAAAACGATATGCGAGTAGTTTGGAGTAATTTGTGACATGTAAATGGTCAAAAATGGGAAATTGTCCGTTCGCTTACGAGCTCCTCGTTTGAGCGATCGACTATTCCTTCGCAATTTAGCATCACATTGGATATGGGCTGAACTTGTCCTGGACTGGAATTTTTCCGATCATTTCCCTAGGAGGAGTTCGCAAGAATGTGCTTAAAATGCATGAAAAACGCACATTTTTCAAAATGGCCGACTTTCTCGGGGGCGGGGCTTATGGAAGCTAATTAGAAATATGTCCGTAATTCCATGAGGAATCTTTGTGCCAAAATTCGTGAAGTTCTGAGAAACTATATGTGACTACCACACAATAGGGGGCGCTAGTGAGCAGTTTTTTTGAAAAATTACGTTTTTTTTTTACATTCTCGAAAAAGTCGGGCTGTGACGTGTGTACCAAGTTTTGCGTCCGAAGCTGATTTTATGCTATCGCGATTTAAAAAAATGTATAGGCCACGCCCACATTCTGCATTTGTTGCGACACTTTAAATCTCAGTTCGTAGTCACCCCGAGAGTATGTGTAAAGAAAAAAAAAAGAAATTCGTCCATCCGTTCTTGAGTTATAAATTGGTGGTGTTTTTGGCGCCCCCTATAGTCCAAAATGAAAATGCTTTAGTGTGCCTATTCTCCAAGACGGACTGAACCTATCCACCAAAATCTGTGATATATGGATACATTGTTGATGAGTTATGAGCATTTATTTCTAAGGCCCGCATTTTTGCTAGTACTTTTTGATTCATGGCGGCAATATTTATCGTGTTAACATGCTCATTTTCTACGTTAATGTGTATGACCCTCCGCCGATGCTGTATAAGAAGTTTGGTGTTCAAAAACTGAAAATTGAAATTTAAGTGAATATTTCACTGTTTTGAACATTATGCTAATTAGAAAAAAATAAAAGTAGGCGGAGCTTAGGGGTCCAAGAGGATTATTTGTAGAACAGGTCCACCCGGATATGTGTGCAAAATTTCAAGTCATTCGGAGTTACGGTGCGACTTTGTAAATTTATTCCGAAATGGGTTTTTCATAGGTGGCGCTAGCGAGCACCTTGGACAATTTGAACCCATTGACTCCAGAATGTTGAATTTTTCACCGGTCCTGGCGTCCGTGCAAAATTATACAACTTTGTGAGCGTCCTAAAGCCCTCAAAAACAGGAAACGCCAGCACTATAATAATTAAAACTGCGGTCACAGATGTGCGCAGTGATGAGCGGGCCCTCGCGTCCGTGTGCCTGTCGGGGAGGGTCGCCGGTCGTCCCCGCCAGTCCTCCGAAATGAGCCGTTTGTCATCCCTCTAAATTGTTTACCTGACTTTGCGTTCCTTCGTTTCGCCGTCTCGAAGGAAAACAAATTTCTCTAAAGGCTCGTCGAGGATCGATTATTGAGGAGGCTGTCTGGAGGAGCCGTAACCGAGGATACACTGATTTAGAGGAGAGAGGAGAGAGGAGAGAGGAGAGAGGAGAGAGGAGAGAGGAGAGAGGAGAGAGGAGAGAGGAGAGAGGAGAGTCTCTGGAGGAGCTATAACCGAGGGTACACTGATGTATCCTCCGGAGTCGATTTCAGCCAACAGTGATGTTTAAAAGAGGCGTGACGCATGGCTGGACTTATGTCAACGAAGCAAAGCTCTGCAAACTGTTCCCGTTGTGATTATAAGTTATTTAAGAGGATCAAATGTGCATCAGACTTTCTGCCCTTTACCGTTTGTTTACTCACTAATCACATCTCGCCTGGATGTTAGGCTATTTTTTTTTAATCCAACTGCTTTCATTCAGACGCGATGTTTACAGTGAGAACAGCAATAACATATGTAACAGGCCTACATTGCACACTTTATTTGTATGCTTTAGTAGATATCTACAAGTAAAGAGTAGATATTATTCATGAAACCATATAGTGTTCACATAATAAAATATACAAGGGCTGTAGCCTGATATACATGATATGCTTTAGGAGCTGTATGTGTGTGTTGTACAGTGAGTAGGTGTCTGTTGTAATTTAATTTGCCGCCAGCAGAGGCGTGTGTGTGTGGGTTAGGGGTTAGGGCTAACCCTAACCCTAAACCCTAACCAGTTATGAGCATTTCTTTGTAAGCCCCGACTTTTTGCAAACAGGTTTAGATTAATGATGGCCATATTTATCGACTGAACATTTTCTACGGTAATGTGTCTGACCCTCCACCGATGCTGTATACTAAGTGTGGCGTTGAAAAACAAAAAATGAAATTTAAGGTAATATTTTACTGTTTTTAACATTATGCTAATTAAAAAAAAATGAAGTAGGCGGAGCTTAGGGGTTCATATGTAGAGTAGGTACACCCGAATAAGTGTGCAAAATTCAGGTCATTCGGAGTTAACGGTGCGACTTTGTAAATGTTTCCATAATGGAAATGTAGTAGTTTGGATTAATGTATTTGTCAAAAATGTACATTCTCCGTTAGCTTACGAGCTCCCCGTTTGAGCAAATGACTATTCCTTTGCAATGTAGCATCACATTGGATATGCGCTTAAGTTGTCCTAGATTGGAATTTTTCCGATCATTTCCCTATGAGGAATTATCGAAAATGTGCTTAAAATGCATGAAAAACGCACATTTTTCAAAATGGCCGACTTTCTGGGGGGCGGGGCTAATGAAAAGTAATTCGAAATATGTGTGCAATCATAATAGCAATGTGTATACAGCGTTTCGTGAATATCGGAAAAACGATATGCGAGTAGTTTGGAGTAATTTGTGACATGTAAATGGTCAAAAATGGGAAATTGTCCGTTCGCTTACGAGCTCCTCGTTTGAGCGATCGACTATTCCTTCGCAATTTAGCATCACATTGGATATGGGCTGAACTTGTCCTGGACTGGAATTTTTCCGATCATTTCCCTAGGAGGAGTTCGCAAGAATGTGCTTAAAATGCATGAAAAACGCACATTTTTCAAAATGGCCGACTTTCTCGGGGGCGGGGCTATGGAAGCTAATTAGAAATATGTCCGTAATTCCATGAGGAATCTTTGTGCCAAAATTCGTGAAGTTCTGAGAAACTATATGTGACTACCACACAATAGGGGGCGCTAGTGAGCAGTTTTTTTGAAAAATTACGTTTTTTTTTTACATTCTCGAAAAAGTCGTGGGCTGTGACGTGTGTACCAAGTTTTGCGTCCGAAGCTGATTTTATGCTATCGCGATTTAAAAGAAAATGTATAGGCCACGCCCACATTCTGCATTTGTTGCGACACTTTAAATCTCAGTTCGTAGTCACCCCGAGAGTATGTGTAAAGAAAAAATAAAGAAATTCGTCCATCCGTTCTTGAGTTATAAATTGGTGGTGTTTTTGGCCCCCTATAGTCCAAAATGAAAATGCTTTAGTGTGCCTATTCTCCAAGACGGACTGAACCTATCCACCAAAATCTGTGATATATGGATACATTGTTGATGAGTTATGAGCATTTATTTCTAAGCCCCGCATTTTTGCTAGTACGTTTTGATTCATGGCGGCAATATTTATCGTGTTAACATGCTCATTTTCTACGTTAATGTGTATGACCCTCCGCCGATGCTGTATACGAAGTTTGGTGTTCAAAAACTGAAAATTGAAATTTAAGTGAATATTTCACTGTTTTGAACATTATGCTAATTAGAAAAAATAAAAGTAGGCGGAGCTTAGGGGTCCAAGAGGATTATTTGTAGAACAGGTCCACCCGGATATGTGTGCAAAATTTCAGGTCATTCGGAGTTACGGTGCGACTTTGTAAATTTATTCCGAAATGGGTTTTTCATAGGTGGCGCTAGCGAGCACCTTGGACAATTTGAACCCATTGACTCCAGAATGTTGAATTTTTCACCGGTCCTGGCGTCCGTGCAAAATTATACAACTTTGTGAGCGTCCTAAAGCCCTCAAAAACAGGAAACGCCAGCACTATAATAATAAGAAGAAGAAGAATTCCACCAATAACAATAGGTTTCCTCGCACTTCGTGCTAGGACGCCGTTGGGTCCTAGCACATCGTGCTCGGGCCCTAATAAGAAGAAGAATTCCACCAATAACAATAGGTTTCCTCGCACTTCGTGCTCGGGCCCTAATAAGAAGAAGAAGAATTCCACCAATAACAATAGGTTTGCTCGCACTTCGTGCTAGGACACCGTTGGGGTCCTAGCACTCGTGCTCGGGCCCTAATGACGTTATCATGAGGTTGTTAACATAGAAATTTATCAGTGGATGTTTGCTGGAACTACTTGTAAACAGCTTGTTTCCTGACAGACACACACAGCGTTGAGACCGGTCAGGTAGTGACCGGCATGGTGACCGGTCTCAAGTCAGCACCGATGCAGACTCGCTGTTTGATGGCTTGATAACCCACTCCCCCTCCACACCGCTCCACACTCGTTGGTTTGGAACAGCACTTAATGTGGCGGACCCTCCGCGCGAACGCGCAAACGGAGGGGTAGTGTGTAGGGGTAGGGCGTGGTTTGGGATTGGGCCGAAGTCTTTTTTGTAGGCCAAACTGGAAGATAGCATGGCAACAGGGACGTTGACAAAAACCATTGGGATTTCTCTATTGGATTTCGGGAATATTTCAGTAAAATAAATCTTTGACATACATTAATAAGTATGGTTATGTAAAAAGAGCTAAGGTTAGGCTATAAATGAACTACATCACGCTACATGGCGCTGCATCAACACCGCTAAGCTAAAGGTGGCTAATGTTCTCTTGTTTGCAATATGACATTTAGTAGTCTCTATTAGTAATTTGTTAGCAACGGCCATTTTCATTTCCAATAGAAGCTTCGGACATTCACCAGTGGGGTTTTTACTGACATATAACATGTAATAGAACAAAACATAAAAATGTATTAAGCTTGTGTTAACCACATATCTTATTTCAGACATCTACCCAAAAAAACATTTTAAAACATTGACTCAAGAAGACGGAACCGGAAGTGGTAAAATGCTAATTCATGTCAGGGTTTTAGGACTGGTTCCTACACTAGTCTTTTCCTTCAAAGATGAGTAGGCTTTCAAATGTATGTTCTCAGTTTGAATTTTATATTGATGTGATTTAACCATATTCAATCAACCTTGGAAGATATTAAGAAGTGCAAGTAACTACAACATGAACAAGTAGTATAGCCACTCTGTAGTCTGACCTCGAAAAACCTTAATGTATAGTCCTATATATACACAAACTCTGCACTCTAAGCGGCTGTAAAGCAATCTCTACAGGGTGACATGTGTCCAGCATTTCAAAAAGAAAATACTGACATTAGAATGTTCCTCCTGTCTGCTTCCCAAAGCTGAAATACAACCACAAAATGAACATGTATAAGAAGAGCAGAAGATACTCTCTGTCTTTCTTTGAATGTCTAACCTCTTTAGATCTAATACACATCGATCCTGTGAATCTAAACCAGCACCCTAATGTCAAGTCAAACACACAGAATGTATCTACAAAGACAATATCGATTTCAGTACGACAAAGAACGGACAACAAGGCAGGATCCTCTTCGGCAAAGGGAAACAACTACATTTGGGAACATCAGACATTCACTTGCAGTCATTTAGATGACCAGCTTATTACGCCTCTAGTTTAACACTAGTCCAGTTTGGGTGGAGTTGTCTTCCTGAATGAGACCTGACCCACCGGCGCTCTGCTTCAGCTCATTGCTCTGACAGTGTCGCTCCTCAATCACAGCTTGTGTGTCGTTGCCAAAAAGCAAAGCGGGGTTAGTGAAAGTAGGTCGTGGGTGAGATACCAGATGCGTACTTGTATATGTGAGCATGTAATAAAGTATTAACCTAAGCCAAATGTGTGAAATTCGTATGCGCCGTGTGCACTGGTGTGTTTCTTTTAACTTGAGTGCATACTGGGCCATCTCTTTATACGTGTGTGTATATATATATATATATATATATGTGTGTGTGTGTGTGTGTGTGTGTGTGTGTGTGTGTGGTGAGGTATTAGATTTATCTGCTGACAGGGATATTGCCTCTAAAGCCAGGCTCACTGTTCCAACATGCTAATGAAATGGGCAGGCCTCCACAGCAGGATCAGACACAGAGGTCAGCAGTGGAGAACATTGTACTATAAAAAGGGACACACACAAACTCACAAATATATATATAAAAAACACAAACTACCGCAAGAGTACACCAAAACATATGTGCAGATGGACAGAAAAGTGTGCACAAACACAGACAAGTGGCGACAAACACAAACAAATACACTCGAGAGACGCGATCCAGGACACACACAGATAAGTCCACAGAGTTTGGGACAACACTGGTGGCACACAAACACTTTGAGTCGCTCAGAGCTAAGGCAATCAACAGTAATTTGTCGGCCAGGGCTATCGACCATCTGTAGAGGAAACCTAGCAACCAGAAATATTTTCATAACTAACGTGTGAACAGATTTGGAAAACATGTGCATCCATCGCAACGCCGTTCCACCCTTTGTGTGACTTTTGACACTTGTGAATCAAGAAGAGAGGAGAATGAGGGATCTGTGTGTGTGTGTGTGTGTGTGTGTGTGTGTGTGTGTGTGTGTGTGTGTGTGTGTGTGTGTGTGTGTGTGTGTGTGTGTGTGTGTGTGTGTGTGTGTATGGATCTAGAGGCTGCTGAACTGCTCGCCCTGGCCTGCTGTCAACAGCATTCCACGGGCCTCAGCCACCGGACACATCTTGACTAGTCAATAAGCAGGTCAAATGGCCACAGCCGCAGAGGAGTTGTTGTGATTGGTCGGAGACAAAGTGATTCTGATTGGGTGGGATAGGTTAGGGACCATATTCAGGTTGTAAGCTACTATATGACCATTGTGCCAACTCCCATGTCACCAGAGATCAGTGAGCCAGTTTGTCATTGTATGTGTGTGAGTCCCTGTGTGTGTAGGTGTGTTTGCAGAGGACATAGGAATATTGGGGGTAGGGTGTTTAGGGCACAAGCATAAACACTCCACTAGGATTTCACAATAGGAACTATTAAGTCAATCAACACACATTTATTATAGCTATTTTACTTCTGTTAATTGGATATATGCTTTAAAAAGCACAAAGTGGTGGTAATATGTGATATCCTGCTGAACAAAACATATAGCTAAGGTTAGGCTATAAACAAACTACATCACAGTAGTGGTATTTTATGTCCTAGAACAAAACAAGAACATCTCTTTAGCTTGTGTTAGTCACAGATGTTCATATAGACTCAAACTCAAAAAGAAAGATAACGTCGTAACAGAAGAAAATAAGAATATTCACAGCTGGAAAGTAAAAGCCTCTTTATTCAAATCTATGTTCAACTCACAGAAATGTATCATGTAACAGTCTGCATTGACAATGTATGTAGAGGTAGTCAGTGCACTGCAAACAATATATTGTAATGTGATATTTGACAAGGATGTCTTGTTTTCTTTTAAAATCTTTATAGTAGCACCTTTGTTCTCTGGATCCTAGCAATTGACCTTGGTCTGAGTTCAACTTTGTTCACACATGTAAACAACGGCACTGGAATGGTACAGTATGTATAGAATGACTCACTTGCCTGGGTGTGACATTAAGAAATGTGTGATAAAAGCATGTAATTCATTCGATCTGTATACTTGGAATTAAGACTTTGTTTAGTCAGTGGTTACAGCCTACATAATACTTTAATTAAAAGGGAAACTCCACTGATTCTACGCATCAAAGTCAGTTGACGTATAATAATGTGGATATGGGAGATCTTTGTTATAGACAACAAAACCCTGATGATGTCACAGTCATTGTCATCTGGTTAATCTCAGTTTGGGAGTGGAGGCAATTTACTTATATGAGATGAGTTTATATACACTGGCTTATGGAGTTGGAAAGACTGAGTTGTATTGTAAGAGTTGTTTGATGATGGAAGCAGTATTTTGGGGCTTAAAGGTTCACTGTGAAATAAGTCAAGTCCTTAAGTCCAACCCTCAATCTGCTCTGTCACACTCGTTCTTGGCTAAGTCAAATGAATGGAGAGGAACAATACATTTAGATTCCGATTTTAGCATATTTACAACTTTAGGCCCTAATGATTTCAATAAAGGCTATTCGAGTGATTTGAAAATTAGCTTGGCTCACTTCCTGGAGGCGTGGCTGTAGCAGATCAGCAAATGTAGAAACGAAGCTACCTGAAAACATGGCTAAAACAATTAATGGTTTAAAATGTTACTAAATGTGGCTTTTTTAATGACTAAGGAAATGCATTCAACGTGTTTGTCAGGCCTCACACACACGTTGGTGAATAACACTGAATGTAAACATAATTTTTCTTTGTTTACAAGAAAACTCCACAGGCCACCTCAAATCAATACTAGAGACAAAAAGTTAGGGTAGCTCATTCTCTGATGCATTATTCCTGACCATTCTTTTTTTATATATAATACTAATTTAAGTCTAACTATTCATTTTACTTAATTTAACTGGTAATAATCCAGATGGTTTTTATAGTTTTTCATTGTTAGGGCACCCTTAGATAGGTTAGAAACAGATTCACACACATATCCTATAGCCAAACATGCATTTGAAATCCTTATAATTGGGTGTTTAGGCCCAACATTTGTATTTTTTTATGTAAAATAGAATTTGAATATTCTATCATTACAAAGCGAGAAGCAAGCTTTTTCTTCAGTCGGATTAGTCTGGGGTCAGATTTCAACCTGAGTCAACATCATCCGTCACTGATCTATATGACTGTATGGTGACATGTCCTGACATGTTCTTTCTGCAGCTGTCAGGCTGAATCCACAAGCCACATCCAATTACTTTAGCAAGGCCACACATCCTCATTTCAGTCTGCTTTCATCCTCAAATCTCATAAATGTTGGCACTACTCTGGCTACTTTCACATATCCACAAAATCAATTTCTTGTCACTTTCTTCATTTCTTTCATCTAAATTCATATCTTTCCTCCACACAATCCTTCCCCACTACTCCAGCACCAAAAACATCTACACCCTGAATGAAAACAATGACTGGGTGCTAATAATCAGCCCTTTTCCAGTGTTCACATTGTTGAATAGACTGCTGCCGGGATGACGTGTCTGTGTATGCTGACCCCAAGTCAGCATCCCATTGTTTCCCTTGACAAAAAGCCAAAAGGATTTTTCCATTGGATTTCTGGTTATTGTAGCGAATAAGCTCTGTGGCAAACAAACGTTTAGGATATTTACATGTTTTGCTTAGTAGATAGTATCCACAAAATAACACATTTTTTTAATAATTTTGAAGCATGAATGCAATCACCAGTAGTAAAGAAAACGCTTGCTAGGCTATCAACAAAATACACTGTCAATACTAGATTGTAATCTGAGTCAATCAGGTTGGATGGCTGAAAAGGTGTTCCCATAAGTCATTGGAAAAGTTCAATGTCAAGGTTAAAGCCAGACCCTAAAGAACTGCAAAGTCTATTGTGTGACCAAAATTAAACATTAAACAGAACATTGTTTTTCTTCAAATCCTGCCAAAGAACTTATCTGATCAAACTTTAAAGCTATGCAGACCAATGTTATCGTTTGAAATTGGCCTGATTATATACTCGCCATACACTCTGTTCGTATTGAGTATCCTTTGGGATATTTATTTCGCCCCATCTTGTGATTGCTCTAGCAATAGATATCGACTTGTTATTTTACCGACCTGTCATCAATTCATTCTGAGAACCATCTCTCCATTGTAACACCCTTTAATGAATATCAGCATTGATTGAAAATGTTTATCTGCCCATTGCCATACAGGTTATGTGTGGAGGCATCATTCACATGTTACTCACCAGGCAGTCTGTTCATGTTGACTCCCTGTGCCGACAGGCCGATGCCCATGTACCTGCACGAAAAAAAATTAAACAATTACTTAGCATGAACTTACATTTAAATATACTGGCAATCATTCCAGAGTATCAATGATTTAGGTGTTTTATCAGGCAACTTAGAATATTCAGATCCCTCCTTTTATGGATGTCAGGCAGAGGTAACTTTGAACATACTCTCTTTGATCTGGCAGAGCGAGAGGCCTCAAAGTGAGAGTCGTAACATCAAACGTGACAACGAGAGATGAAGCTCAGGGGTCATCGTGACATCATAAGTCCGTCACACTTGGATAAGCACTTGGTCTGCATCCTTTTCATGTTAGGAAGCTTAGAAAGCACAGCAAAAAACCGTTTTGCTCAATTGAACGAGTCATCAATATCGTCAGTTGAATGAGTTTGGCAGAGACTCAGCCTCGCTTTGGCACATGCTTATGTCATCACTCAAATCCCAACATTAAACTACTTCTTGTGTTAGCCAAATGGATGGACCTACTCACAAGTTTCCTGCTTTTTCCTCAATGACATGTAGGATGTAAAAGGGGGAAAAAGACACTGGTATCACATGAGTAAACTGGAAGAAGTTTTTTTAAAGGGCCCATGTCATGGCCATTTCCACTGATCATAATTCCATTGTTGAGGTATACTAAAATAGATTTATACCGTGCATTTTTCCAAACTCACATTGGTTTCGCATACAGCATCTCTGTAAAGTATGTGTATTCAGCAGTATTCACTCTCTCCACTAAACGGCTCGTTGCAGCTCTTGCCCCCCCTCCCTGTGAGCACAGTGTGCTCTGATTGGTCGGGACGTTGTGAATCGCGCTGAGCTCCGTGGAGGTGTGGTTTCCTTGTTTAGCGATACACAGCGAAACACAGCCAAACTCATCCTGAGCACACACAAACTCACAGCCGAAGTAAAAACAATAAGTGTGGCTTGATATTGAGTAAGAAAAAGGTTGATAAACGCTGTGAGAATGGGTCTGCAGAGAGAATTTCGCCGCGATCCCAACTGTCTGTTATCAGCCTGCAGCCAGGGATGAGAAATCAGCAGAGCTGCCTGCACTGAGTGTGTGTGTGAGGAAGTCCGTGGATTGGTCAATTTGGACCAATCAGCAGATACGAGCTGACGTCAGCTCGTACCCGGAACCAAACGGACCCATCCGTGGAGCAAAGAAAGAAACTGAGAAATCTCCAACGAGGCGTTTTGGGGAGGAATTTTCTATGTTAGAGTTTTACTCGCTACAGGGTGAACTTTGAGGGTTTGTGACTCTGCAGACCGTTTGCATGCATAAAAACCTACATAACACACAAGGTGACGGGTAATAACCAGAAAAGCATGACACGGGACCTTTAAGGAAGTTGTCAGACAAGTTGAACTAAGAGTAGAAGAAACATGACGCAGAGACCGTTTCATTATTCATTCATCCATTATAAAACAAGATGCAGATTTGAGTTAAGGGACCACCAGAGTTATTGCAATCCATTCACCCTCTGATTGGTTAGCTGGCCGGCTCTGTTGTGATTGGTCAACTTCTTAAAGATGTCCCACCCCTTAGTCTATCACATACAATTTTATTTTGGTTTAGTTTGTATATGCAAGTTCTTTACCTGGAAATACATGTTATTGTAGTGGTGTGTTATGACATTACTCATGCAGTTATTCCTGACACACTGCTTATATCTGCACTTTAAGAATGAAAGGAATGTTCATACAGAAGTCTTTGTGCTGCACTATATTATTATTGCTCATTATTTTGTGTTGCAACTCAAACATGGTCTGCTTCTGGTCCAGTGAACCTGACTATTCCTTCAAATAATCTGGTGCTGTCTGTTATAAAACCTCCAGACCAAAGTGCTGTACAGTCAAATAAACAAACAAATCACACAGCACAACTCACACACCATAAAACAAGTACAAGTAAAAACAATAGACAATTTAAAAGCAATAACAGCAACAATCTAAAAGATGTCAATACGCTAAGGAGAAGAGGTGGGTTATAAAGTTATAACTCAAGCTGCAACATTGTTTTGGAAGGCTTTCCTATTTACAGCTAAGGTAGTAGGTACACACAGACACTCCTACACTGTAGTTGTCTTTTACACCATTGTTTGGCTTTGTTATGTTTGCCCTGAGCTGCTCAACTAGAACCGGGGAGTGTTAACAGTTTATTATGCAACCTGAGGCTTGTGTTGGGGAGGATGGACAAGTGTTCCAGTTGCAATGGAGATTACAGGTCAAAAGTTGAGTTTTAAAAGCCAGTATTCTGAAAACTTGCCAGAGTTATTGCAGTATCGCTGGTACTGATAAACAACCACAACAATCCACACTGATGCAAGAAGCCACCTGACTAATAGTGGCTTAATGTCAAATAATTAAATAAATACATTTAGTTGATTCAGTTACTACTAGTATAAGTGTATGACTTCTCCTATTCTGGCTGCTATTTTGGCGCAAACCAAGCTTGGTTTAATCATTGGGGAAACATTTGGTTAGCACTGAGTGTACTTATGTCAAAAAATCCATTCAAACAATAGCACGATTTTGCACTAGTGCCTGCAGAATAAATGCGTTACCATCTGGCGACAAACCACTAAAAAACTAAGTGTAAAGGCTATTCTCTGCTGGATGTTCTTTTTGTAATGTCCCATTTCCGGTTGTGGAAATTGTCACATTGAGATCATTCTGGAACAGCAAGGATGATTCATGTGATTTTACAGCTCCCTAGAACCTTGACAGTCAGGTTTTTGGAGTGTAAATGTCTACTTCTGTGGATGTTACTCTCACTTTTGTGGCAATAAACTATTAACAGACAGCTGATGCAGGTATTGGCAACAACACTGTCACCACTATAGATAGGAGATAGAGGTCAGAAGTGACATTTTTGGAGGCAGTGTTGTATTTGGCAATGAACTTGGAACAGTGATATGAAGATTACTGTTATTTATGCAGATTCAAGGTGAGTGAAATGCTGCTGAAGCAACTTCACAAATTCATTACAGTGACCAAGGGATGTGTGACCTTTTCAAAACAACCAAAGCAAAGACAACTCACACTCTGATCATGTGATGTTTGACACATTATGGAGGAAAATACAACCACAGAACTAGATATACATCTAACGCTTTACAATAGACATACAAATAAATCATATGTACTCTGGTGCTGAGAATATTCCAGCATATACTTTGCTTCCTAGATAAAATGTTATAAAGATGTAATGCATAGACAACAAGCATTGGCTATGGATCTATCAATTGTCATATATTCTAGGTGTGTATATATGATGCCATCAATGTCGATAGCACGCCACTGTTAGCATCTCAAAATGCAAATTGTGCCTTTTAACACAATAAGAATGCACATTTAATGTTAAGCATTTTAGCATATGAGGGTTCATACCATCAGCATGATAATGCAAAAATGTTGCATATGAGCTTAACATGCACATTTTTAGGCATTTTACAATTCTAACTTTGAGAGAGCACAAAAAATGAAGTGCACCAATATGAGGTCTTCTCTTCTCGAGTACTGTTTTGCATGTTAAAAAATGTAAATTTGGCTATCATTTAGCTTTAGTATGTTGGCAAGCTATGACTAGCTTTTATGTCAAACCTAACGTTGCCTTGCAAGAGTTCTATGTTCAAATTTGTTTGTAGCACATCTTATGCCTACATGTATTAAGGGTTTTGCCTTTGAAGTACCCTGCTATAAATGGCATTATGGGCAAGTATTATTAGGTATACATCCCAGTGTGCGAAAAAGCACACGTCCCACCGTCCGGGACGTGTTATTTACAATATCGGACAAGTAGATCTTTCAATTGACTTGTCCGGCGGACAAGTGACGTTTTTCGCCCTCATTTATTGACAAATTATTGAGGCGGGGGCGGGGCGGGTAGCACAGTGGCAGGGTTGGGAAGCAAAACTCGGTTCCGAGTGTGGAACAAATAACAATTGTCCGGTATCGGGATTAATAAGAGTTGTGAGGAGAGGAGGCGAGGCCGAGCCCCGCGGACCGCAGCTCTCTCTCTATGCTCCGTATCAGCTGATCGCTGCACGGTGCAGCTCAGCGTCTCTCTCTCTCCCTCTCTCTCTCTTTCTACACACAGCGGATCCGCTGCCCGTTTAACAGCCTCATCTTTGTCAAACTTTCTTGTGTTCTTTCTCTAACACGTAATGAAGGTTATTAAGCGTTTTAGCTCCTATGTAGTTAATATTGACCGCCATTTCCTTTATGAAGTAAAGCAGCCTCCCTGTCTGTGTCCTCGCGCTGTCCTCACATCCCCGGACCCCCAGACTCGGAGGAGCACAGGGACAGGGGCGCCGTAAGGGGGTGAAAAGTTAGGACGATTCTAAGGGCCCGTGACTGACAGGGGCCCAAACAATTTTAGAACATTAAGAAAAAAATGTTTAAGTAACCAATGTGATTATCTTTTCATGGGGCCCAAAATCCCTGGCGGCGCCCCTGCACAGGGATGTCAGTATTGTTTATGAAGCAGGGTATAGAAAGTACATTATTGAAATGAAAATACTATTTATTTACTTTTACAAACAGTTAGCAGCTGGGCAGATGCAGCATGTGTATTGCAGGACATGTGTAAGCGTGCAAGCGTCTTTGAGTTGTAGAAAAGCGCTACGCCTATAGGCTATAAATATAATGTATTATATTATTATTATTATTATTAGGCCTATGTGTTGGACATGTGTGGTTGGACTCTGTCTCACAGGCAGGTTGCAGTGTAACATCAGGAGACTGGGCCAATTGTACATTCTCAAACTGCACCACTGTGCAGAGATTATTTTCATATAATTGTATTCAATAACCGTAACAAAATTAAACAGTATGAAGTGATTTGTAAGTAGGAATACAGATTTGACTTAATGTTTTCATAAATATATTTTTCTCCCAGTGAAATTGGCATGGGACTTATTTTTATACTCTCAAAGGACCGGAATCGAGAACCGAAAATAACCGGAATCGAAATACAGAACCGGAATCGTTCAAATCCAAATGATACCCAACCCTATGTGTGATGCAGTAAAATCTTACCGCTCACTTACGTTGGCAGTGTCGTAAAAACCGTGGGAAAATGTAAAATACGATGGCGAAGAAGAAGATTCCAGATGCCCCAATTTTTGTCCATTCTGGACAAGTGAAAAATGTATTCGGACAAGTAAATTGCAAAACTCACTTGTCCATGGACAAGTACTCTCTAAAAACTTTTTTCTCACACTGTGTCATCCCTCAGCAAACTCTGAATTTCCATACCGATGTTCACATCAATCCTTCCAATATCTCTCAAGACTGACCAACCAACCAAGCTATCCCAAGAGCAACCACGTAGGAAAAAGATACATTAAACTCATGAACAATGATTGCTTATGATGATGACTTATTGTTTGTTGCTAATAGCTATATTTTCTCCTAGATGGCACTTGTGTTCATAGCCAGCCAATGCAGAGCAGGAATCCATTGATATGAACATAAAACCTGAGACTTAACAGAGTATGAACAATAAACACTAATAGCAGGAACTAGTGAAGTTTTTATTGTTGTGCCAATTTTTTTGGCACCGAGAAAATTACAGTCATTAAAGCTTCAATAGTGTTGTATCTGCTTACCCATCTCGACCTTTGCTGACAATCTTGACTTCAAAGTAGTAGATCCCACAGGCAGCAGGGATTGGTTGTGTTGCTCGCACTGATGCTGCGTCCTTGTGGTTCTTACCATGACCTGCAAGAATACAAATAGTAGGTGTTACATGAAGGATTTGGTAGCTCCATTTCATTGAAAGAGTCTTCTCTTAATTAAATTGAGTTGGCATTGAGCATTGAGAACTAAGCTGACAGTTGACAGTGACATTTTGCAGCCACTTCCAATTTTATTTCACTAACAAAATGGAGATTTAAAACAACATTGGAACAGATTGCTTGCTTTGATTGCTGGTTTTCTGACAAAACTGGTAGAGCAGACAAACACATTCACCAAACTGGTTTGGTTGTTTGCTAAGTTTAATTCCAAAACAACATAGGGAAAGTCGACAGCTAATAAAAATTCTACATTTGTGCACTCAACTGCCTTTGTTGTCTCATGAGCTGTCACAAATAGTCTGCATTTTGTTTACACCAGCTGGTGGGTGTTAAGCATCTTAAATGCCCAGTGTCTAAGAAATGTAACTCCAGCTTTACACTGTCAAACTTATCAAAGTCAAAACATTTGAACAATCAAAAAGGAAAAAGTAAGTTACTGGAATATCAACGTCAAAAAAGAAGATAAATCATATTGTTTTTTACATGGACAATGTATGCATTTCTAAAATGTTACAACTCTATTATGAAAAATGTGATCAAAATGTAAAACTCATAAAACTCTTTTATGCTATAATCTTAAACTTTCAACATATTTTATGACAAATCAAGATTTTGTCTTTCGTTTTCAACTGATTCAGTCGTGGCGTGAGGCGTGTGGTGCAGTGGGTTGTGCGTTAGTGTTCGGATCAGGGGGTCACAGGTTCAAACCCCACTGCAGTCAGCATGCCGTTGTGTCCCTGGGCAAGACACTTCACCCCAAATTGCTCCTGTGGGGATTGCCCACAGTATTGAGTATGTAAGTCGCTTTGGATAAAAGCATCTAACAAGTGACATGTAATGTAATAATGTAATGTAATGTAATTCAGGCTTCTATGTATGTTCAAAAGTTATTGCTAGTGAAAATCTACCAGCCTACCAGAAGCTGACTGAACTCTGCACAAGCCAAAGTAAAGCACTGGTTGGTTTTATTTGTCAACTATGTAACAATATTCTGTTATGGCTGTGACTTTACTGATCCAGTGTGCTCTCATCGACTTTTTTTTCTTGATCCCCTGACCTATGTTTCATGAACAATTTCCTCTTTGTCAAACTTAATCTTCTATGACAACTTCATCAATCCACACATTCACTTCTAACGATATGGCTTACTATACTGGGAACTAAAAGTGATCAGTCCTTGACAAGAGCTCTGATAGGACTGTCTTTATCCCAATAGATAGAACCGGAGGATGAAACCTTTATTTGTCACACATACATGACACAGCACCAGAGTTGGGTGTAACGCGTTACGCGTTACTGTAATAATATTACATTTTTCGGTAACGGAGTAATGTAACGCTTTACTTTTATAAATTCAGTAATCACACTACAGTTACTAACATTGCCCGACACGCGTTACTGTTATAAATTCAGTAATCACACTACAGTTAGCCTACTACTAACATAAATAATTACTAGATTCTCCCTTTGACAGACAAGAGGGATTTCCGCCACAGGTTTATATTTATGTAACATTTGCGCGACTTGCGCGTCCACATGCAGTGCATAAACATGGCTGAGTCGTCATCATCATCATCAACAGCGATAACTTTCGAGGGGTGGAGGTATGCCCATTATTTTGAGTTCGTCCGAAGAAAGGACAGGAATGTGACAGTGAGGTGCAAACTGTGTCCAGGCCAGAAGCTTTTATCCACTGCTGCAAACACAACGTCAAACCTGCACAAACACCTGCAAAGACAACATGCTAATGTGAAGCTAATAGCTAAGGATCTCCGAATCCAGTGGATGGTAGGTTTTCACCGACTGTTAGCTTGTGGTAGCCTATTTTATTAAAGAGCATAAAAAGAAAGACTTGTGTTATGTCTTCCTTATTGCAATAGTAATTGTTATATGTGTGCACATGTAGGCCTAAGTTTTAAGTTTTGGCTATAGGCTGTTGCTGAGTAACGCAAAAGTAATGTAAAGAAACGAGTAAAGTCACGAATTACTTTATGTAGAGAGTAACGAAGTAAAGTATATTATTTTTTTTTTTAAGTAATAAGTAATATATTACTTTTTTTGAGTAACGACCCCATCTCTGTACAGCACACACAGTGAAATTTGGTCTCTGCTTTTTACCCAGCCTAGTACTAGGAGCAGTGGGCAGCTATTGCACAGCGCCCGGGGAGCAATGGGGCTGGGGGGGTGTCTGGTGCCTTGCTCAGGGCACCACGGCAGGGCAGGAGGTGAACTGGGACCTCTCCAAGTAGCAGTCCACACTCCATATTTAGGTCTGGTCGGGGACTTGAACCAGCGGCCCTACGGCTCACAGTCCAAGCCCCTACTGACTGAGTCACTACCGAAGAGTGATACAAGAATGAGTCCTAAAACCCATAAATTCGTTAACATTCTGCCACTTCCTGTTTCCTCGTCTTGAAGTCGCGTTTGTAGTAACATGCCTGAAATCAGGTCTGTGGTAAACACAAGCTTTAGAGATATTCATGTTTTGCTTTATGACTTACAACACTTTGGTAAATACACCACTGTTGAATGTCTAAATCTTCAACGAGACTACATAACGCCATCAACATTAGCACACAGACATGCAACCATGATGACATTTGTTTATAGTCTAACGTTGGCTAGTTAATTCTGGAAATTGCATTTAAGCTTAAAAAAGCATAGACTATGGTGTTAATATGAACACAACTTGCAAGTAAAATAAACGTGTGTTTGCCACAGATCCTATTTCCTGCAAGATCCAATGGAAAATTGCAATTTCTCCAGTCGAGGGAGCCCCTGCAATGTTGACTTCCGGGTTGGCCTACGAAAATACCTCATCACTGCACCACTCTATAGTCCACACTTTTGTCAAGGTGACTCTTCTACAATTCCATGATAAATAACAGATGTTTTTGTGCGTAAAGATGAAGACTTTATGTACAATCAGTGGTGTAAGATGTAAGCAAAGGGGTCATAGGGCTCATGGTATTGTCTTTGAACCAATTAAATTGAAGCACAACAGTCATTACCGTCTGCTATTCTATATTCAGATGGCTGCTTATGCAATCCCTCGGGTCATGAGAGGAGGATAGAGAGAGAGAGAGACAGAGAGAGAGAGAGAGACTACCATGTTCAGTTGTGTGTTGTATAACTGCCATCTAGGCTCTACAGTAAACATGTGCATCTCTCTGTTACATGTAATCTGTTCTGATAGTCATTGTGAGCTCTTTGTGTATGTGTGTGTGTGTGTGTGTGTGTGTGTGTGTGTGTGTGTGTGTGTGTGTGTGTGTGTGTGTTTGCAATACTGTATGTGCATGTAAGAAATGTAGATAGGTTGTAACCTTAAACGAAGCAGCTGGCTGTCAGCAGACACCTTGAGGCTGTTGCTCTTAGTGTGTGTGTGTGACGTGTGTGTGTCTGTGTCTGTGTGTGTGTGTGTGTGCCATGTGTATGTGTGTGTGTGCATACAGGACATATAGTGATGATTAAAAATGCTAGTCAAATGAAACCGAGCTTAGTGTTTTGGTCTATATTTAACTTTTATGTTATGTAACATTTAAGCTTGTAGTGATTTTAACGCTCATGAAATCATCATCACACAAGTGCCAACAATATTTAAAAAAGATAAATGTCATGCATTCAATGTCACCCATTTTTCCAGTCGGTCTAGTAATATGTTGTGGTCAACAGTGTCAAACGCAGCGCTGAGATCTAATAATACTAACACTGAAGTTCTGCCACTGTCTGTGTTTAAGTGGATGTCATTGAAGACCTTTACAAGAGCAGTCTCAGTGCTGTGGTTTGGACGAAAGCCTGACTGGAACACATCCAAACAGTTATTTAAATGCAAGTAATTACTCAACTGTTGAAAAACTACTTTTTCAATGATTTTACCTAAAAATGGGAGGTTTGATATGGGCCTGTAATTGTTCATTACTGAAGCATCTAGATTATTCTTTTTTAATAGCGGTTTAATGACTGCAGTTTTCAGGGCCTGTGGAAAAACACCTGAGTGAAGAGAGTTGTTTACTATGAAGTAGATCTGAGGCCAAGCAAGGAAAAACATTTTTGAAAAACCCTGTTGGAATAATATCAAGGCAGCAGGAGGAGGATTTCAGTAGTATAAGAATGCAACTATTTAGCTGAAGCAAAGGGTCATCTGGTAAAAAGCTCTGGAACAACATGCTGTCACCTTTCAGCTGTTATGTGACATTAAACCTCTTGACTGGAGGTTAAGGATCAAAGGTTAATGTGTTGTTCTTACAACATAGCACAGTGCGGCCCTGATGATAACTAGTAATCCCTTCCTAGGTTTAACCCTTGACCCCTACCAGGAGAAAGTGCAGAAAAGTTCTTTCAACTCTATAACAATAAGAAAATCAGGTAATATTTTGGGTCTCGCCAAGCAGTGCAAGGCTACATATTGACTGTTTGTGTACACAGTTAAAGTCTGGAAGGGGCCCTATTATTCTGATTTTCAGATTCATATTTGTATTCTGTGCCTCTACTGTGACATGTTTCCATGCTTAATTGTTAAAAAAGCTCTTTATTTTTCTCATACTGATATTAAACTATAATAAGGACTATAATTGGGTGTTTCAGCCAGGGTGTGTGAGAGAGAAACTCCATCTTGAGGGATTGCACAGGGATTTTAGCCTTTGCAGATCATTTCATGCACAAAGACCTATAGAACACACTACAGGAAAGGGAAAATCCTATAAAGCATAAAAGGGCCTCTTTAAGAAATGTTTTGCCCTAAAAGCAGTGGGGATGCAACGGATGGAATTCCAAAAACCAGACAATTAATCAACATCAAAACAACGGTTTCAGAATCAGAATCAGAATCAGAAACTGGTTTATTGCCAGGTAGGTTCACACATACGAGGAATTTGACTTGATGTCGTGGTGCATACATAAAATATAAAACAAAGAATCTCCATATATATATATATACACAACTGAATTTCCCAACGGGGATTAATAAAGGTCCATCTTATCTTATCTTATAAAACAAAACATCTAATATAAAACAAAAAATCTTTAAGGACACTGTAATAAAATATAGTTAAATAGCAATAAAATAAAGCAGTAATTTACAGTGAAATAGAATGTAATGAATTATAGAATATAAACTATGAAATAAATAAGAATATGTGCAGTAAGCAGTATTGAACATTGTGCGCATTAATGTAATGCATATAGAGACTACGTTGTGGCTGAGGTAAAGTGTCAGTGGGGGGGCCGGGCCTTGTTTAAGAGGCCGGTAGCGGAGGGGACGTGTTCTTTGGTGTTATTTGGTGTCAGTTTGGTGTGTAAGAGGCTTTAAGGCCCAGACACACCAAACTGACACCAAAGAACACATACCGACGGACCCGATTGTTGTGTCGCCTCACGTCTCCTGCGTCTTGGCCAACAGTCGCACTGGAACACACCGCAAAGACTTCAGCCGACAGCCAAGTAGCACGTACGCACTGCGCATGCGTGAGTGGCAATAACTCTCCTTACCAGCAGGCGGCGGTAGTGTGTATTCGTCATTCAAAAGAGGCAACAACCGGAAGACAGACCGAGAGAAGAACAACAGACTGCGTGATATAAACAAACAACAAATAGCGTGTGCAACGTGCGTTCCATTTTCACTCTACAGCGAGAAGCTCATGGGGCTTTCCCGAACCTGTGTCGAGAGCTGGAGTTAAATGAAATCTCAGATTTGCCTTCTTAATCGTTTGTTTGTGTCCCTCACTTCCGTTTTTGCTTCTCATGCACTGATTCGCTAAGCTGAACAGCCAGTCAGAGTGATGTTGAATCGGCGGCGGAAGGTGTCGGCATGGCCGAAAAGACACGACAGTGCAGGACACACCAATCTGAGTAGGGCGACAGGACGCTCATCGACGGCGAGACATCTATCGACGCCGAAAATCGGCCCGGTGTGTCCAGGCCTTTAGACCACGCCAGACAGAAGCAGAGTCATTTGCTGAGAGCTGGTGTTGGAGTTTCTCAGAGTATTGTCGTTTAACATCACTCACCGCCTTGCTAAAGACGTACTTCATCTCTCTAAAACGTGCCTTATCGCCACTCCTAAACGCCTCCTCCTTTTGCAATCTTAGCTGTTTCAGTTTAGGTGTGAACCAGGGCTTGTTGTTGTTGAAAGACACCCTGTTGCGTGTTGGTACACAGCTGTCCTCACAGAAGCTGATGTATGACGTCACAGCCTCTGTATATTCATCCAGACTTTAAGTAGCAGTCCTAAACATGTCCCAGTCAGTACAGTGCAAACACACCTGAAGTTCCTCCATAGCTTTACTGCTCCACTGCCTGAAGGTCCTCACTACAGGTTTACATTACATTACATGTCATTTGTTAGACGCTTTTATCCAAAGCGACTTAAATACATTCAGTACTGTGGACAATCCCCACAGGAGCAATTTGGGGTGAAGTGTCTTGCCCAGGGACACAACGACATGCTGACTGCAGTGGGACTCGAACTTGCTACCCCCTGATTCGAAGTCCAGCACTCTATCCACTTAGCCACAGTTTGAGTTAGGTGGACCATGGTGTGGTCAGAGTGGCCCAGTGCAGCGCGGAGGACGGCGTGATAGGCTCCCTTGATGGTGGTGTAACAGTGATCCAAAATATTCCCCTCTCTGGTGGGGCATTTAATAAACTGTTTGTATTTTGGGAGTTTGTGGCTGAGGTTGCCTTTGTTGAGGTTGCCTTTGTTAAAGTCACCAAGAACAATAACTAGGCAGTCCGGATAAGTCCTCTCCACACACAGCATATAAAAGGGTTTGCAGTTGATGATAAGAGTTTCCAGAGTGGGAGAACAGTGCTGCAGAATCACTGTCACATCGTTGCACCAGCCACTGATAGTGTAAAAACATATTCCTCCACCTTTTGATTTGCCAGAGAGCTCTGTGTCACGATCCGCTCTGAGCAGCTGGAAGCCTCCCAGCTGCAGCGCCAAGTCCGGAATCGATCCACACAGCCAGGTCTCAGTGAAGCACAAAACACAAGATGAAGAAAAGTCTCTGTTTCTACTAACCAGTAGCTGAAGCTCGTCCAGTTTATTGCTTATGGAACGCACGTTGGAGAGAAATATTCCGGGTAGCGGCATGCGAAGTCCGCGGCTGCGTGTTTTGCCTAACACTGACAAACATGTTGGTCGCTTACAAATGTAACAACCTAGTTAAGTAGTGATGAGGTCTTTTTGTAGGCCATCCCGGAAGTCAGCCTTGCAAGGGCTCCCTCGACTAAAGAAATGGAATCTCCCCATTGGATCTTTGAATATTGTGGAAAATAAGATCTGTGGTAAACTTTTATGATACTTTGCAACTTTTTGAATCGTAAATGCTGCATTCACACCATGTTGATCAGACTGTTAATTTCTTAACCTAGTGCGGAGATATACATATAGTAGGAAACGAAGAGGTCCAACATATCCATCGGTACCACCAACGTTTCGATACCTTGTTTGGAAGTGCAGTTAAAATCGTTCCAAAGCTGATTTCTGTTAAGTAAGGTGGCCTGAAATGACGAGCAAAGTATAGAATTAAAAAAAATTCATTGCTGTCAAAATGATCCCTCTAGCTCGCCTGCAAGGGCCTCAAAAGACGATTTAAAGTTAAGCTGTTTTTTGTTCAACTTTCCTGTCATTATTGCTGATATTGGTCATTTCTAACAGCTGCTATATCTCACACTTACTGAAAAGTGTCAACCGACCAATAGCAAAATGGCTGCAATGCCTCCATAACAGTTGCATCTAAACAGAATTTAAAATTAACACATCAGCAGATTTAAGAAGACATGCACAGTTTGTTTGTGGCTGATTTATTATGTTAACCAGTACAATTACTAAACATAACAAAAATAGATAATTAAGTAATTTAAATGGTAAAACTGCAGGGCTAGCATTTGAGCTTACAATCTGTCTAAGGTTCTCAAATCTGGATATAAGAGGGTTTTTCTTTTTCATGTTCTTATCATTCAGCACACATTGCATGAATTCAGCTTCAGGTTAAGGCTACATGTTTTTCTTAAAAATGTTTTCCTAACCTCTGAAAACTTGAAGATAAAAGTAAAACTGAGCACTGTATTTTATTACAACAACATGACTGCTTGCAATATGAAAAAAGTTGATCAAATATAAAGCTGATATTGCTTTAAGCTCACAGCAATTTTTTTTTTACTGGTTGGTTTATGTGTGCCGCCTCTGGAAACACAGGCTCAAATAAGTCACACTGGTGGCTCGTAAATATGGTCAACATTTAACTTACAAAGAGATATTTTTGTTTCAAAAAAATATAAAAGGCCAAGACTGTGAACATAAGAAACTGGAATTACTCTTTAAAAACCCTTCACATCCATGGAACATCCACACATGGGCGTTTACAAACTGTGATTTATTTATATTTCCTTAACCCTTTTTAATGTTGTTGCAGCAAAACAACTTTTGCCACCTTTAAAATCTGTAGTTAAACTGAAATGAACTGCATTTATTTATCACTGATGGTGTTGGAGTTAATATTCAAGGTGCTGGCCTCCTTCCTGGGAGCTATCGGGGCTCAGCTAGGACGCTGGGACATGTGGAACAGGATTGAGCCATCCATTCAGAGATTAATATACAACCCACTGCTGAACTACTAACGCCCTCCATAAAGTAATATGTGGATTTACCGTACAGAATTCACATGAAATATCAAACAAACTTAAGCCTTAACACAAGCCTATGTCGTGGGTCCTTTTAAAACTGTAAAAAAAAAAAGTGTCTTGAAGAATTATCAACCAAATGTTAGTAGGGTTACACAACTTAAACATAAATAAAAGAGAAGGGCACTTGGAGAGCGTTTTTATAAGTGAAAAACAATGCTTGTGCCCATCCCTTGATTAGATTGTCTCCGAAATAGAAGCTTTGTTATTCCACTAAGTTTCATGAAAACCAGTTCAGGAGTGTTCTGGTAATACTGCCGACAAATAGACAAACAAACCAACAAATCAAACTGAAATCATAACCCTCTTGACGGTGATAAGTACGAAGTTTGGACAGGAAGTTTAGGTGACAATGTCGAGAAATGACATGAGCCATTGAAACTTAATATGCTACCTGAGCTAAATACAGTGGTCCAAGACCTGTTCCAGTTATTCACTCCACCACAGTAGCATGCAAAAACTACGTAAGCCACAACTTTGATGAGCACACAGCTAAGATTTCTTATTGAAGCTGTAGTGCCTTTCTGTCTTTCTTTTCCCTCAGTGAGAAAGTAACAGTGTGTTCAATGAACTTGGACTAATCCAAGGTGTCCTGAAGGGGCAGCTATGGGATTAGGGGCCCCTGGGTCAGTTACCTTGAGCCATTAGGTCCTTGTGTAACTGGACCATAAGCTTTGTCTTCATCCTTGGCACTTTGTCAACACTTTCTCAATTGATCACTCCATTGTGCTACGTCATTCTGTTTGTGATTTTCAAGGACATTATTTTAAGGCCCAGCCAACGATTGGAGGATGTCCAGAGTTCTTTGTTGACCTCAGGATTGCATGTCAGATTTTCCCTGATGATGAAGTTCTGTTAGCTTCGTCAGTCTGTGACCTACTTCACTCGGGGGAATTGCCTCCAAGTGTGAAGTGGAGGGTCAGCATCTCATGGTAAATGTCAGAAAGTGAATAATCCCCTAGTGCATGAATAGCGCTTCCACGAATGCAGAAGTAAATAAAGGATGGTTAATTGATATTTGGCCAAATAAGGAAAGTGAAACAAGTTGTAATCTCAACATTTGCAAATAATGACCTAAACGGTGGTATGGCAAATGTGATAGCAGACAATTTTTCTATTACCATATTGAGCAGAAACAGCAATTTCACCAATAGTTTAAGTCATTTCTCACCTTAGCTCTTTTTTGGGATGATGGAAAAATATCTGGCTTTTTAGCTGCTACATGTTCCTATCCTATGTTTACCAGCTAGTCTTTCATGGTAGGTAGGATACAGTATACCAGAGCATTGATGGTTAATTAAAGCAGTTCACAGGCTAACACAAACATCATACTTTCTACACTGGCATCGGAACAAGAGTCAGTGTGACACAAATGTCATCATCTGCCAATGTTAACAAAGGTGCATGCGTAGTGTCCTTGTACATCACAAAATGCATGAATGTGAGTGAATGAACGTCATACTGAATGCGTCAACATACATTTGAACATTGGCAATAAAACATGAGCTCTGGGAATCAGGAAATATAACGCAGGTTGCTAGCCTAAACTACATGAAACAGTTAACCAACATGACATGTTTGGTAAGGTTAGCTAAACTATATTTTTGCCTAGACCAGATTCAAAACGTTGACTTTGTCCGAAGACCAATTCTGTCTCATGGTGTTGTTCTCAGGGAATTCAGACTTGAAAAATATCGAATATTTCCCTTTATGTTTTCTGTGGTCTCCATGGTCACACGCCAAGTCGTGCTTATCTTGCCAAGTAAAAAAAATTCAACCATCACCTTGGAAAGAAGAGTCGCAAAACTAAGTGTTTTCCTTGGTAGTCGCCCTATCTCTCATTGGTGTTGCAACCTAGCTAGGTGTTGTGGTGGCTAACGTATCTATCTTGAAAGAATGGAAACAGCAGCATTAGCATGTTCTTGCTTGGTATGCAGGCAACCAGCAGAGACTTCAGGAAGTTACTGTGTCAGGCCAAGGCAACATAAACCCCTGTTAAACCACGATGTGTATTTTTTACTGATTGAAGCGGTTTTTCTGTTTCCAGTCTCTCTGCAAAGCAAGAGGCAGTAGCTAGCTTAGAAAGTGAATGTCCCAAAAGTGTTGTTTTAATGACACTTCAGCCTAATGATAGTCATTCACAATCACTGTTTTAACAATATGATTCAGTCAGGCACAAATGAATCAGATTTAATGTACTAACAGAAATTGACCAGAGAACAGAGAGAATAAGTTGTTAAAGAAGCATTTAAGGTCCCTTACTGCTTTTCTGTGAACCACAAAACTTTATTTGAAAAGTGCTTTATAGAAAACTATTGAATTATGTATTTATATAGTATTTAATGATGGATAACTTCATGCTTACTATTAAAGAACATTTACTCAAGCACTGAAATTCAGCACAATTTTGAGAGACTTGTACTTTCCTTGAGTATTTTCAAATTATGCTACTTTATACTTTTACTCCACTACATTTTAGAAGACAAAATAGTACTTTTACTGCTCTACACTTATTGTACAGCCTTAGTTACTAGTTACTTTACAGATACAGATTATTAGATAATAAAATAAAATATAAACCATTAATGAATAAACATTGTCATATAATGATTGGTTAAAATATCCAGGAGCATTACAGTATATAGAGATGGTAAAACTAGCTCCAGCTTTACCAGCTGTGATGAACACATGCATAATCATATTGCAGTCATTTATGATATATGATGGGCCATTTTCCATAACAAGTAGTTTAAGTACATTTGGATGATAATACTTTTGTACTTTTACATAAGTAAGATTTTGTATGTAGGACATTTACTTGTAACAGAGTATTTAAAACATATGGTGTGTACTTTTACTTCAGTAAAAGACCTCAGTACTTTTCCATAGCTGACGGTAAACAGCATATTCATAAAATAGTAGGTTTTTCATTCTCCTAAAGTACTTAAACATCTTAATTATACTTGAGGAACTTAAAGAAGAATTGAATGCTAGCAATAATATTTGTAATCAGCTGTGTATTAATTTAC
Organism: Dissostichus eleginoides; assembly: GCA_031216635.1. Classification (NCBI taxonomy): domain Eukaryota; kingdom Metazoa; phylum Chordata; class Actinopteri; order Perciformes; family Nototheniidae; genus Dissostichus; species Dissostichus eleginoides. The sequence goes on along the minus strand of CM062273.1, from coordinate 31,847,598 downwards.
AATAACGAGAAGTAAAGACAAAACTATGCTACAGTACTTTAGGTGTATATATATATATATATATATATATATATATATTTCTTTCCACGTATTGTGCCTTTAAGCCCTTTAAAAGAATAATGACATTTTTACAATATCAGTATAAAGCAAAAAAATCCAGCATGGAATACTGAAGTCTTTGTAAGATAAAAAAGAATCAATCATTTAATTAGTGTATTGATAGGCACTAAATCAATCTGTTTGTTTATGTGTTGTACTGTTTATGTATCTATCGGTTGAGACTGTGGATAAATGTGTCATGCACAGCAGGACTAGGTAGACACTGTGTGGCATTAAACAGAGAAAATGGGCACACTGGTCAAAATAGCATTCAAACCACAAGGGTGAAGGAACAGAGCAGGAGCTAGAACTACCAGGAGGAAAATAAATATCCTGCTCACTCCAGAATATACCTATTTATATATAATCCCTGAACAATTGTGCAGTGTCACTAAATCCGTGCACCTTTTATAGACATAAAGACTAAATGCCCTACATAGAAAACTCAAACATGACATGTCCAATCTTCAGACATACATCACTGTGCCACAGCTGTGACAAGTTAATCACTCTAGACAGAATGTTAGGATCTCCTTTTCTTTTGTCACATTTTTTAACAGAAATGCACATGGAGCAACAGCATTCACAAAAAATATGCAAGCTACACCACTGACAGAATGTAGGCTCGGATTCAACTTAACCAATGCTCATATCAACAGCAAGGACTGATTCATTATGCATCAAATAATCGGTGGGTTATATTTGGCTCTTTGCCTGAGAGTCTTGGTTTGACCAAATAAGAGGCCTTCCATGCTTTTCACAAACAGCAGGGCCATTACGAGCCAAACAAATAAGCTTTGCAAAATGGGTTACACAGCCTGTCTGCATCCTCTCATCCTCTGCATGTTTCACTGATGTAAACAGCCAAAAGGGCCCAAAAGTGGCCTTGCAATGCCTCTGTGGAGCTTTCACAGCTTGAAATGCAGGGCTAGCTTCCCTGCTACTGGGTAGGGAAAGCCCTGATGTCGCCTGATGTAAAATAGCAAAGCAGGGAAAAGACTGACAAGAGGGGCATCACATAGAGTCACTTTGTTTTGATGTTGAATATATATATAGAAGGATCCAGTTAACAGGCCTGACAGTCCATACTGACGGTTTGTAGCCATCCGACTAAGGGATTGCCTGCATCGTCTGCCTAGTAAAGTGTCTGTTATAGTAAAAATGTCAAAAATGAACCGATACCAAGGATTTATTACAACATCGGTACATTTGGCCTAATGCAATGCGCAGAGGCCTCCTCCTCACAGCAGCTGTTGGAAACGAGCTGCCTGCTGGAGGTTGGACATGAGACCGTTGTTGAGCTCAGGGCACATACAGATCTGAATGGAGTTGAACCGGTTGCTTCCAGTCTGGAAAAAAATGATTTACGAATTCTGGAAAACACTGCTAGAGCACTGACAATGAAATCACGCGAGAAACACAACAATGCCATTTTTATTCTATTTTGGTGCTTGCTGTTGACAAAAGCTTAACAAATGCAGCATTACCCATCAATACTAGCTACATTGTAATGTGCTAACAACAAGTTTGGCTCGTGTCCATCTTGTAGCCATAGCTGGTAGCCAGCTTATCCTACTGTTTAGTTAAATACAACAGCTAGGTGAGCTAACGTTAGCTGGTTAGCCACAAAGCTAACTACTGTATTTGCTCAACATATAGCTTGCTGTTAGCTAACTCCAGTGTGTTAACTACCACTAGTTAGCTAAGGTCTATGCGTCGTTACTGATGCCAATGTCCCCCATCAGCACAACTATGGGAAACGTCAGTGAGTTAGTTTTACTGCAAACAAATAACGTCATAAACGGTATATAAACAAAGGAGGGTCGTGTGATAAAATGTGTATTTCAGTGTGGTGGTAATAAGACCAACTGTCAGGGTTAGCGAGTTCACTGTCACCCATTTGGACATTCCTCTGCTCATTTGTGAAACAAAGCAAGGTTAGAGGACAGGAGAGGCAGCTCAGACTAGATTTACCAGGAGTGCGCACACATACACAATCAACATAATCGCATACTGTGTGCGTGAGAGTGAGTGAGTGAGATAGAGACCCCCCCTCCGCAACAACACAGTGACAGATTTGAGACCCTCTGCTGTTGTCACAACTTGTTCATGCCATCGGGGCTGAACCAGCTCTCTAACCTTTGTAATGGACCCGCAGGTTGTTCTGTGACAGCCCAATGTAGCTGTATTTATCCTTGGGGCTCCAGGATCGGGGTAAAGGGGTCTCTTCCTCGTTCACAGCCGGGTAGAGCCGCTTCAGCCTGTCGTTTAGCTCATGTTCCTGGTAATTAAAAGCAGGATCCCCTAACGGCAGGCTTCCTGCTCCAAGCTCTGCCATTTTGGCCTCTGTTTTGTATCTTATTGTTCGTGTCTTTCTATCCAAAGCCCCGTGTCAGTCCGCTTGAGCTGTAGGCTGAGAGTGAGAGAGACTGAGGGGAGAAAATAGCAGCGGTGTGACATCCCCGGATAAGCAGCAGAGTGTACTGTAGGCTGGAGCAGTGCCGTCTGGGTACTGTAGTTTAGCTGCATACTCCCTTTTATGATACTGTCTCTAGAAATGACTACACAGCCCCTCTGCTGTTATCCTGGTTCAGACCTTCCACAGAGACAAGGAGCTAGGAAATATAGTCCGTTTTTAGAACATTATATAATATAATTCTTAATCTCCAATTGTGTCCTTATGTGGCACGTGTATTTGAGAAAGTGGAACATAGGCATACATATATTTGCGAGCTAGAGGATAGCATTGGTAGCAGTTTCCAGAACGAAAACAAAGTTTATATTGTTTTTGCAAAATATGCCTACTTTAAAAGACACGTTTGTTTTCAATCATGGTGATTTTATATTATTCTATGCCATGACCTCTAAATTACATTACGTATTAGGCCTATAAATATTGGAGATTGTTGTTTGTGTGTGATATTTACAAAGTAGGTTTGGCTGTTTTAATCATGTATGCTATTGGAACAAGTCAGGACTGATGGTTTGTACGACACACATTTATATTTGAAAGCTGCAGTTTCCTTTGGTTTGAAAGTGTTTCTTTCGTCTCTATTTAGGAGGAAAATCTTTATTTTTACACAGTTTGAAATTCAGCCAGGCGCGCTGCGGTCTACTATGTGGGTCCTGCTGGGTGCCCCGTCCTCGTTACCATGGAAACCTTGTTACAACGTTGTGAGCTGTGATGCTAGAGGCTAAGCCAACCTGGAGCTAAAGGCTTTAGCTTAGCTAAACGGACCAAGTATAGACATTTCAAAAGGACAGAAACTTTAAAAAATAAAAAATTAATTAGACTTCATACAGTCGCTAGAGATGTTGCCACATAAAGATGTTACATTTCCACCTTTAACGCCGTCAAAAACACAAAGGCAAGTGATTTTAAAGATTGTCCTACAGCAACAATATTAAAGGCTACTATTAATATGGATGATATTAATATATATTTATTCTAATAATTGTAAGTTACATTATAGGTAAAGCTCATGAGTTCAAAATGTTACTTAAGTAAAAGTAGTCAAATATTATCAGCAAATTGTACTTAGAGTATTCAAATAAAAGTACTTATGATGCTGAACGGCTTTTTTTTAAAGTGTTGTTTTATTTTTGAATACTATAAAGTTATATTTGTATCACTAACAAATGCATATAAAAGCTTTTTTATGTTGTTATTTTGCAATGTAGGGAAATGTTTGGATACCTTGTGGACTACTGAGTAGATAACTAGTATATAACACAACATGTTATTAAGGTCAAAAGTAACTAAGTATAAGTGAATAAAGTAGTGTAGTAAAAATATACAGGCAGAAAAAAAAAATATATATACTCAAATAAAGTGCAATTATCTCAAAATGTATACTAAAGTACTTGGGTAAATGTAGTTCCACCATTGCTTAGCTCTGTGGTTTTCTATTATAGACTGACATTTGACCAGAGACTACAACATGACGTTATCCAGACATCAGAGGAAGGACAAGAAGAAAAGGCTGGAGCTGTTTCTGTCCAACCTGCTGTGAGAAAGGTAACGAGAAACAAAGCAGGGAGCAAACAGCTTCATCAAACCATCAATCCTTTTCCTCATTAAAAACCTACTCTATTTCGGGCCTGCAATTAAATATAATTATGATTATCGAATACCGAAAGACAGTCGTTTTATTATGATATAAAACAGAGAAAAATCTGAAAAACCTCCTCATTAGAGAGGCAGAGAATAGCATTTTCTAACATATTTGTATTACTTTACTAATTATATTAAAATAGTCATATTGGTTTCCTTGTCAATCAATCAACCATTAGTCAACTATGCAATTTAAACAGAAGTACAAGAGAACCAGTAAAGTGCAGTGTAATGTATCTGTATAATATAAGTATATAAATATAACAGATATAATTATATTATATATTATGAACAGTTTAAATAGGTATTAAACACTGAAATGTAGCATAAATATTGAATACACTGTAGAGGGGGTAGAAATGGACAGTATTAATATAGAAAGACACTATTGACAGTAGAGCAAATATAAATACACTTTAGACCAGTATTGACACTCTTTATAGAAAATACGGATACATATTGGTACACTGTAGATTAAGATATGAGACGTATGGACAGTTATATGCATAGAAGTAACATGACTAATGGGGGGGAGAACAAGTATTTTAAAGTTTGATTGAGTCACTAAAGCTGTGTGTGTGTGTGTGCGTGCGTGCGTGCGTGCGTGCGTGTGTGTTCGTGTGTGTTAAATGTAGTTGTGCTGGACAGGTAGCCGTTACATGTATGCCGGCCCAGGGAGGAAGCCTCAGCTCCTGAAGCAGCTGGAGGGCTACGTTCACAAGGAGCTGCAGATTATCAGCTCGTCTGAGCCTCAGTTTCAGGAACAGAGACTACAGGTGCTTTGTTTTCCTGTTTTGTAGGAAGGTTGGCTACATTAAAACCAGAGGAAATACTGTACACACACTTTAGTCCAGGAGAGTAATCCCATTATCTTAATCTGACCACAGGTCTACCAAGATGCCTTTGGTTGTTTCATCAAAGAATTCAAAACCTACCAACCCCTTCTTTCTGCCATCAAGAGGGAATATGAAAACACTTTAGGTCAGTATCTGTTAATAAGCCTGCCTCATCATTTTCCTTTCTTAAGAAGGATTACACTCATAGTATAGCACTTTTCTGAATGGTGTCCTTTAGTGCTATAGAATAAAAGGAACAAAGCAGCCTTTGATAAATGAGGAAACAAAGAATCTGTTATAAAAAAGGAAAACTACTTATTGGGGAATTAGATAGCATTTCCACAAGGACAGAGCTGGTTAATTTGGTTTACATTGTAACTGCTGCATCCACTTTAGCCAGCATTTGTTAAGTGGCAATCTGGGTTAATGACCGAAGGGCTATGGGAATAAATAGTTAATGGCTACAAATAATTGTTCGCAGACTTAAATAAATGCCCTTGATTTGTTTTATAAAGTTGTAGACAGTTTATAATGAAGTGACTGGTTGCATCTAAGCTTCATTGAAAGGGGACATGCTATGAAAAACGTACTCTTTCACTGCTTGTGTATGTACATTTATTTATTTGGAGTTCCTATCAACCCATTAACTGTGAAACAAGACGAACCAGACTGTTTCTGTGGGTTCCCTCTGTCAGAAAACATGGGATTTAAAAAACGTTTCTTATTTCCTATGATACATGTAGGCTGTCTAAAATATATCATATCTTCCCATCTAAGTATCTCCAGGCATAGCTTAAGAACTACATTTGTTAAGGTGCACCATCTTTTTCTCACAAGCCAATCAAAGCAAACTGTGACTGTGAAAGAGGGTGAATAAAGGTATATTCAGACAGAATATGAAGCTTTTAGACCATTAAAGTCTGTAAACAGGTTTTTGTAGGAACCCAAAATTCAACTTTGCACCACAATGAGCATAAAACATCCTATATTTTCAGTGTTCAGTGAAAGTTGCCTAAAAATAAAGCAATATAAAGCGTATTGTGCTGCAAATAAGTTGACTAAAATATAACAACTTAGCTAAGCACACATTCCGGTAAAGTTGTGCTTTTAATTTGGCAGGTTGATTACAAATATGTCTGCACCAGTTGGAAATGTGAAATCATTTGTTTAATCATGTTTCATGTGGATCTGTAGCTCTAATATATTTTTGTTGTTGAATAATCGATCAGTTATTTATTTTGTGTATCCGTTTAGCCTTTAAAATGTTTAAAATATTCACAAATGCCCATCACATCTCCGCAGATAGGTATTACAAATCTCAATAATGTAGTCATTTTTTTTATCTCAAAATATTATCCAGCCCTTCTGTTTCATGATAAATCATTTGTTGCATTTGATATCTGTTCAGCATATCAGCAGGATCAAATCAGAGAACTGGAGCCGCTGCGGTCCCATTTGAGGTTGGTGACAGAGGAGTGTGAGAGGAAGGTCCAAGCTCGCTGGGAAGAGGAGCGGAGTGAGATCAGAGCTCTGAAAACGGAGAAGCATCAACTTCAGAGGGTCATAGAGGCCATGAAGGAGAAGGAAACAGCCACACAGGCAGTGGTACATGACTTACCTGGTGTTCTGACCATTCATTATTCATGTGACTTTTTAAGGACTGCGACTTGTGGGACTAATTTTCACATCAATTCCTTCTCTAAATAGTATCGTCAATATGGGTTTGATGTGCTGTCTTGGTCAATTAAATCAAATCAAATGTAATTTGTATAGCTCAAAACTGCAAAACACATTAGATAAGGGGCTTTACAATCTGTACAAATATGGATGACAGTATAGAAAAACTAAATACAAAATTACAACATAGACAACTCTATTGACATAATGATAATGTGAATTTAAGCAAATAAAGTAAAATAAAATAAAAGCCTTTTACACATGTAAGTCAAAGCTATTTATGCCCAAATGCGGAGATCCCCTTGTCAAAAAAAAAAGTTTTGACTGCTATTTAATTTATACAAGCGTTCAGTGGTTTATTATCATGATATTGTCTCAGTCACTCCACTTTCTTCTGCTCTTTCCCAGGTGGAGCGTCTGCAGTCTGATCTCTCAGCTCAGTATCTGCAGTACCGGGAGCAGCGTGATGCCCGCCAGCTGCTGATCTGGCAGATCAACGACCTCACAAGAGGCTCTGTGGAGGAGGAGCATCCAGCAGATGGAAACTCAGGTGGAGCTGCAACCATTCCATTCCACTCTATTGACATAATGATAATGTGATGGCAGGCGCCATCTTACCTGAAATAACTCATTATACCCTACTGTCCTACTAGGCATTGCGTTCCAAGAATGCACGGTTGTTGGTTGTTCCTAGAGTCTCTGAAAGTACAATGGGAGCCAGAACCTTTTCTTATCAAGCTCCACTTTTGTGGAATCAGCTTCCAGGTTGTGTTCGGGCGGCAGACAGCCTATCCATTTTTAAGAGTACGCTTAAGACCTTCCTTTTTGATAAAGCTTATAATTGATAGAATAATCTAATAAGAGTGCATTGACGTAGACACGTTGTGCCTCTTCACCTATACATTTTAGTTCTTACTCTTTTTCCTTACTGATGGTATGTAATTTGGTTGTGTGTGTAGATGGTGGAAGCAGGGAGAGGCATATACGTGCCTTGATCCCTGCCGAGTCGACGCACAACTGTTGATTGGTGTCAGTGCCAAAAAAACTTTTTAGGAGCAATGCGCTCATGGTATAGATGTGGCGCATACATCTTAGTTCCTACTCTTTTCCCTCAACCTATCCTAAGGGAGTGCATGTACGTAGACACGTTGTGCCTCTCCACCTCTTTTCCTTACTTCTTACTTGCTACCCCTTTCCCTCAACCTATCCTAAGGGAGTGCATGTACGTAGACACGTTGTGCCTCTCCACCTCTGTTCCTTACTTCTTACTTGCTACCCTTTTCCCTCAACCTATCCTAAGGGAGTGCATGTATGTAGACACGTTGTGCCTCTCCACCTCTGTTCCTTACTTCTTACTTGCTACCCTTTTCCCTCAACCTATCCTAAGGGAGTGCATGTACGTAGACATGTTGTGCCTCTCCACCTCTGTTCCTTACTTCTTACTTGCTACCCCTTTCCCTCAACCTATCCTAAGTGAGTGCATGTACATAGACATGTTGTGCCTCTCCACCTCTGTTCCTTACTTTTTACTTGCTACCCTTTTCCCTCAACCTATCCTAAGTGAGTGCATGTACGTTGACACGTTGTGCCTCTCCACCTCTGTTCCTTACTTCTTACTTGCTACCCCTTTCCCTCAACCTATCCTAAGGGAGTCCATGTAGGTAGACACGTTAGTTTTGCTGCTATAGGCTTAGACTGTCGGGGGACACCTTACTTCTTCCTTCTGTCTGTCTGTACCTGCGTACTCTCATGTTCCGAATAAGCCGGCTTCCCCCAAATTTCTTTTTGGTGTCTATCTACGCCGGGATCCTGAGTCGTGGCTGATCCTGTTGCTGCGGTCCTGTGTCCTGGATCGTGAATCATGTGTCCTGGATCCTGCATCCTGAGTCCTGGATCCGGGGTCCTGGATCCTGAGTCCTGGATCCTGGATCCTTAGTCCTGAGTCCTGGATCCTGTGTCCTGGATCCTCTATCCTGAGTTCTGGATTTGAGTCCTGTATTTCGAGTTGTGGCTGAACCTATCACTGTGGTCCTGCCTGACTCTCATCATACTACTTCCCTGATGGCTCCCACAGGATTGTTGACATCCTCGTGGATTCATCTTCTTATTATAGACACATGCATTTCCAAACATTTGGTCTACCTACGCTGTAAAATGTATTATCTCTTTGATTTACACACGGCATCTATTGCACGTCTGTCCGTCCTGGGAGAGGGATCCCTCCTCTGTTGCTCTCCCTGAGGTTTCTCCCATTTTCCCCTTTAAACTGTGGGGTTTCTCTGGAAGTTTTTCCTTGTACGATGTGAGGGTCTAAGGACAGAGGGTGTCGTATTGTCATACTGATATTCTGTATAAACTGTGAAGTCCACTGAGACAAATGTAACATTTGTGATATTGGGCTATATAAATAAACATTGATTGATTGATTCCCACTCAAATAATCGATACATCAGAAAAATGATTTGGGTAAATAATTTGAAGTTCATTTCTTCTTTTAAGATCTCTCTAGTTGCAGCTTTTCTATCCTTATCCTATTGCTAATCTAATGTCACACTTCCGGAACGTTAAAAATCGCCGAGCGGTGTACACCTACTTCCGGTAGTTACCCTAGTTACGTGACAAACGTAATGTGCAACCATCTTTTGACATTGGACTGACCAAATTATTAACTGATTAAACAAAGAAATATCAGACAGATTAATCAATAAGAAAAACCATATTATTATTGGCTTAAATTCCCAAAATGTGGTGTCTAAATCTACAAAATCAGCCAAAAATGTAGATATTAGAAATTAAACAATCTGTTAATCTATTTGTCTGTTGTCTCCGGGAGTCTTACACCAGAGGAGTGGACCCTAACCTTAAATAAGAGTGAAAGAACTGAATGAGCACTAAACTGTTATAATTAAAATATGTTACAATCAAAGTTAATATGAACAGTTGGTAAAATAAAGAGGCTTGAGAGTCTGGATATTTTTTGTTTAGGTACCTTAAAAGATGATGACAAAGTGTTTAGATTTCACTATTAAAAGCTATACAAACCTTTCTTTGTTTCTCTTGGCAAGAAAGCAAATTCGAAAAAACATATTGACTGGAAAATAGCTAAGCACAACACCCATTTATGTTGGGAATTTCTAAATATACCAAATACCTTTACTATAAAATGTTAAAAGTTAAGAATATTTTGTTCTGAATTTTAAATCCTATTGTGGAAGCAGATGCTAGGGACCCAGTGCAGCTGCAGCTCTCTCTGAAGGTGTGCCGGAGAGACCTGACCACAGCTCAGGAGGAGCTCACCAGGATGAAGGCAGAGTACTGGGACGTGGTGCCGAGGCGCAACTGGGACGCCCTGGAACAAACACACCAACAGAACCTCTCAAAGGTAACCCATAAAGACACACACTTTACTAAACACACACACTACACACCCGCATGGGCACAGAATGCTTGATTTAAAATGTTTTCACCTTGTTCTTGTTTTCTTTGTGTCCAGATGCAAACGCTGCAGAGTGACTTTGATCAGCTGAAGAGAGAGCATGACATCCTGCTGGAGCTCCACAAAGAAGGCAGCATGCAGAACAAGACTAATGAGCCCAGCACCCAGCAGGTACTTTATAATACCTGTAGGAGCCACATGTAAGGTTTATGTATTTTATGTTTATTATTTAATATTTTTGCACTTATTATTTGTGTTCACTGGAGCTGGGGTGGTGATGGTAGTTGAAATACCCGATTGCTTTCACCTGTTATCACTTTTTGGCATTTACAGAGAGAGGGGGTGAGCCTGGGAGTGATATTTTCTGTTGACCACACTCACATACAGAAATGTATAATTAGGATACTGGAACCAATTGTATTTTCTTGTTTTGTTGAGGAATATATGGTAAATTGCATTCAAGAAGGACGGTTGTTATCAAGTTGTACGGATACATAAATAGATAAACAAAACAAAACAATAGTTGGCAATCCCTAAAGACCCCAAAGAGCCAAAACATTTGTTTACACTTAATGAATGGAGACAGTTAGCTTAGCTTTAAGACTGGGAACAAGGAACTCCAGCCTGATTCTGTCCAAAGGGGAACCAAAGATTTATTTTTAAACATATAAAAATAAAACTTTGGACTGATGAAAGTAATTTTTTGGATCCATTTAGCAGTTATTATTAATTTTAGATTATGGGTAGGTGTTTTGTTTTTTTAGCTTGTAACATAGCTGTATAATATATAAACTCTCATATTTTAGATGTGTACGTAATTTATAATGCAAATACTTGGCCCCTAATCTAAAGCTTCAGATTTATCAAGCTCCCATTTTACATAACTCCGTCTTAAATTTTGATTATTATGTCTTATGATTGTACACTGAAAAAATGGAATCATTGACTTTAATTAAATGTATTATGTTAACAGATGTCCCATAACTGTATCAGGTTAGTTGAAAGCAATAATATGAAGTTTAAAAAAAAATATCAGGTTCAACTTAATATTATTGCTTTCAACTAACCTAATACAGCTATGTGAAGTTTGTTTGTCATAATACATATAATTAAAGTCAACGTTTCAGTTTTTTCAGTGTACTTGTTTTTGAAAAGTATTTATTTCATTTATAAAACTTTGGATGGAGCCAAGCTAGCTGTGTCACTCTGTATCATAACTTAGGCTAAGCTAAACTAAGCTAACCATAACTTGGCTCCAGTTTCATGTTGAACTGACAAGCAGGCACTAGTATTGATGTTCTCAAAAGTAATCCCAAAATGTTGACGAGTTGCTGTTTTTTGTTTTTCAGAAGGATGAGAGTGTATCTCAAGAGCAAAACCAGGTTGAGTCCGACCACCTGAGCGACCTGATCGACTCTGAGTCCCCTGAGAAGAGCACGCTCACTGTCCAGGAGTTTAGGTAAAATAAATAGATGCACACTGAAGCACATGCAAATATAATTCAATCATTTTCATTTACAGTATAGAGCCTAAAGGGCGTTTCTCTGTACAATGTATGCCAGCCACAATTGCGATAAAAAAAACAAAAAACGTTGCGAAATCAACTCTTTAGCAGAATTCATTTGTTCTCTGTTAAAAGAGAATGTTTTGTGTATATGCATGTATGTACAGTGTGGTGGAATTTAACCAATAGAAACTAACACGTAATTTTAAAATGGTGAGGAAACCTTCCTGTTATACTGAAATGAAGATTCTTCAAATACAACAGTCTTTTAAGGAGTTTATTCTTGCAAGATGGTAGCAACGTTACAGAATGTCGAGCAGTCTGCATTGAAGTACAAAAATCAGGAGGTCTGCAAAGGTCTTATATTCACATTTTCAGACAAAGAATAGATTGTTAAGAAAAACAAGAAAACATACCAGTCTTTTTTTTACCACACCTGCTAGCAACAGGAGAGACATCATGTCAACATTCCCTAAAAGGAGAAGGCCACCAACCTGACAATAATAAATAGAGCAAACGTTATTTACGACTCATGTAGGTTAGGACATATTTACTGTTACCTTTAAGCCATTTGATTAGAAATAGATTGACAAGAAGAACACATGGTAAACTTTCGATGCTCACTAAGAATGATCAAATATCCCATAACAACAGGATGGCCCTGAGGACAGCGTTCCCTCTGAAGTCAGATGAGGAAATAAATGAACTTGTGACCTCGGCTCAGAGCGATCCAGATGGCAGCGATGACTCCATCTCCTCTCAGAGACTCCACAGCCTGGTACGTGCCAGCAGAGGGCTCACTGTTTTTTCACAATCATTTGAGTTTATTCAAAGAATGTGTTCCATATCTTGAATCTGAGCAATTAACCTCAGCCTTTCTCTCTACCGGCACTGGAGCTCTTGACATTGTTGCTCCCCTGAAACTCATGCGCCCCAGAGCTAAATCTGAACCCTGGCTCAATGACGTCACTCGTGCTGCCAGGCGTGAGTGCCGGCAGGCTGAGCGCAGGTGGAAGAAGGACAAGCTTCATGTAACTCATGACATTTTAAAAGAGAGTTGGAGAAAGTATCAGAGCATTGTAAAAGCTGAAAAGATTAGTTATTTTTATGATATTATTTCTAGTAATTTAAACAAACCTCGTGTTCTTTTTAAAACCATTGATGCTATGTTAAACTCTCCTTTATCCACTTGTATTGAAGCTTCAACTGAGGTGTGTGAAACATTTCTCTGCTATTTTATAGACAAGATCTCCACTATTAGAGCCTGTATCTCCCCACCCTCTTTTGACCCCTCCATTGACATCACATGCACTGCTGTTTTCCAGCAGTTTGGACCTGTGTCGTTGTCATCTCTTAGTGATATTGTTGTTAAATTAAAACCCTCATCTTGTCCCACAGACCCAGTCCCTCCTTGACTTTTTAAAGAGATATGGGACACTATTGGATCTAATGTCCATACAATTATAAATAGCAGCCTAGAGTCCGGTTCTGTGCCAGTTTATTTTAAACAAGCGGTTGTGGCGCCCCTGATAAAAAAACCTAATCTGGATACTTCTGTCTTCTCTAATTACAGACCCATCTCGAAGCTTCCTTTTATTTCCAAAATCTTGGAGAAAACCGTACTCTTACAGCTGCAGTCTTTTATACATTCACACAATATTTTTGATATTTTTCAGTCCGGTTTTAAAGCGCTTCACAGTACTGAGTCTGCCCTTCTAAGAGTATTCAATGACCTCCTGGTCACTACAGACTCTGGTGACTCTGCCATTCTTAAGCTCTTAGAACTCACAGCTGCCTTCGATACGATTGACCACTCCATTCTTATCTCTCGTCTAGAGCTACGGTGGCCCTGAAGTGCAAAACACCACAGCATTTCACAAAACGCTGCAGCATTTCACAAAACACAACAGCATTTCACAAAACGCCACAGCATTTCACAAAACGCTGCAGCATTTCACAAAACACCACAGCATTTCAGAAAACACCACAGCATTTCACAAAACGCCACAGCATTTCAGAAAACACAACAGCATTTCAGAAAACGCCGCAGCATTTCAGAAAACACAACAGCATTTCAGAAAACACCACAGCATTTCACAAAACACAACAGCATTTAAGAAAACGCCGCAGCATTTCATAAAACACCACAGCATTTCACATTGGACGGAAAGGGTATTCCTTTAGGGAGAACACTTCTTGTTTGTGATTGGACAGAGCCAGCCAGAGAAGCACTGCTGTGATTGGTTGTTTTTGCTGCCAGTCAAGAAATGACGCTTCGTGATTGGTCACCACCCGACAGCGCAACATGTCCCAACACATCAGCCGTTAGCTGTTAGCACACACTCAGAGCTCACAGCTCCTCATATCTGTTCAGAAACTGGACAAAAGTTAAACATGTACAAAACACAGACTGTCTATGTCATGGCGAATACAGTTGCTGCTTTATTTATGTCTGTATGGCGTTGTTGTGAGTGTGGATGGAGCAGCTACAGGTTAGTTTAGCCTGATCGATCCGATTCCGATAGGATTTACATGGAGATACGCCCCGCCCCCTCTCCAGCGCGTCTTGTTTGAATGACACAGCTGACAGCCGCGGTGAAACTCGAGCGATTAGAGCGATGCAATAAAAAAAAATTAATGCTTTATTAATTCATGGTTTTTAAGGGACTTATCTCCATGTAAATACTACGGTAGACTACCCAATATTCGCATCGCTCTAATCGCTCGAGTTTCACCGCGGCTGTCAGCTGTGTTTGCTCCTGTCATTCAAACAAGACGCGCTGGAGAGGGGGCGGGGCGTATCTCATGTAAATCCTATGGGAGATACCAACTACAACAAAATGAACATATTTGACCGTGATTTAATTGTAATACACGTTTCAAAGTTATGCCGAAGTAACTACATACTGATACCGGTTAGTAAAAACCATGAATTAATGCTTTGACAAGTGTGCAGACAAGACGGCAGGCGAAAAGCTTTTAAAATGCGTGTTTTCTGAATGGAATCGGATCGATCAGGCTAAACTAACCTGTAGCTGCTCCGTCCACACTCACAACAACGCCATACAGACATAAATAAAGCAGCGACTGTATTCGCCATGACATAGACAGTCTGTGTTTTGTACATGTTTAACTTTTGTCCAGTTTCTGAACAGATATGAGGAGCTGTGAGCTCTGAGTGTGTGCTAACAGCTAACGGCTGATGTGTTGGGACATATTGCGCTGTCGGGTGCTGACCAATCACGAAGCGTCATTTCTTGACTGGCAGCAAAAACAACCAATCACAGCAGTGCTTCTCTGGCTGGCTCTGTCCAATCACAAACAAGAAGTGTTCTCCCTAAAGGAATACCCTTTCCGTCCAATGTGAAATGCTGTGGTGTTTTCTGAAATGCTGTTGTGTTTTGTGAAATGCTGTTGTATTTTCTGAAATGCTGTTGTGTTTTGTGAAATGCTGTTGTATTTTCTGAAATGCTGTGGTGTTTTCTGAAATGCTGTTGTGTTTTCTGAAATGCTGTTGTGTTTTGTAAAATGCTGTTGTGTTTTGTGAAATGCTGTTGTGTTTTGTGAAATGCTGTTGTGTTTTGTGAAATGCTGTTGTATTTTCTGAAATGCTGTGGTGTTTTCTGAAATGCTGTGGTGTTTTCTGAAATGCTGTTGTGTTTTCTGAAATGCTGTGGTGTTTTCTGAAATGCTGTGGTGTTTTCTGAAATGCTGTGGTGTTTTCTGAAATGCTGTTGTGTTTTCTGAAATGCTGTTGTGTTTTCTGAAATGCTGCGGCGTTTTGTGAAATGCTGTTGTGTTTTCTGAAATGCTGTTGTGTTTTCTGAAATGCTGTTGTGTTTTGCACTTCAGGGCCACCGTATAGAGCACTGTGTCTCTGTTAGGCTTGGTGACTTTGCATCGTTTTCTGCCCCCCTATCCTGTGGAGTTCCCCAAGGTTCTATTTTGGGGCCCATTTTCTTTTCTTTATACCTTCTCTCCCTTGGACTAATTTTAAGAAAACATGGCGTCTCCTACCACCTTTATGCGGACGACTCCCAAATATATCTACCCCTAAAAACAAACACCAGCTCTCTGATGCCCCTGGTTGACTCTTAATGACATAATAATGTCTTAATGACATAAAGGCCTGGATGGCGCTAAACCTTTTAAATATAAATGAGAGCAAAATGGAGGTCATTGTGTTCGGACCAAATGGTGATGTCCCTTCCACTGACCTGGGTTCCCTGCAACCGTATGCAAAACCCATGGTCACAAATCTTGGCGTCAAATCGACAGTGCTTTTAAACTAGATAAACAGATAAACTCTGTGGTTGAGTCCAGTTTTTATCACTTGAGGCTCCTGTCCAAAATTAAATCGGTTTTATCCTTTTTAGACTTTGAGCGTGTGATTCATGCCTTTGTTTCTACTCGTTTAGATTATTGTAATGCACTTTCTGCCAGCCTAAATCAGACCTCGCTGGCACGCCTGCAGCTTGTACAAAACGCTGCGGCTCGGCTGCTTACAGGAACCCGCAAGCATGAGCACATTATACCAATTCTGGCTTCCCTCCACTGGCTTCCTGTCCATTTTAGAGTTCATTTTAAGATTCTATTGTTTGTTTTTAAATCGCTTAATGGGCTGGCCCCTCAGTACATCTCCGGCCTCCTACAGGTGTACACCCCCTCAAGGGCTTTGAGGTCGGCTGATCAGCTGCGACTGGTAGTCCCTAAAACAAAGAAAAAGACCAGGGGAGACCGAGCCTTCTCAGCGGTAGCCCCCAGGCTCTGGAACAACCTGTCCCCCCATTTCAAATTGTCCCCCACTCTTCAAACTTTTAAGTCCCGCCTAAAGACCCACCTCTTTTCCCTCACTTTCGAGTCAGTGTGAGCTATGCTCTACCTATTTGTATGCTTTCTTGTCTGTCCATAGCCTTTATGTGTGCCTTGTATTTATTCTTATGTGTGCCTTTTATCTATTCTTGTAATATTATATTTTTTTATAATGTTATGTTCATTGTGAAACACTTTGGCAAACCCTCTGTTTTTAAAATGTGCTATAGAAATTGAATCTGCCGCCATTATAACACCTTTGTGCCCGTATTTGGTAAAAACATCAGAATCATGTTTTCAGAATATCATTTACCAAATAATTTCCTTTGGTGTAAAATAGTGCATATATAAACGTAATGAGAGGAATCGGTTGTTCGAAAAAAGAAAATGTAGGATTATTTTTTTATTTTATCTAAAATAAAAAATACAAATACATATATAAAACAATAGGTACAAAGACAACATCACAAATGACTCTCAAAATAATTAAGCAATTAAATGAATAAATACAAATGTGTGCAGTATATCAGAATTTAAAGTGGAAAAGGTGTGCCGTTTAAATTCATTTTTCCGCCATCCATCTAGACATAATTCCCCATGGACTTTTCATACTTTTTTTTAAATGTCACATTGACATACTGTAGGTATTTCTACCCTTTGCTATGATGCTTATATTTAGCTCAGGTGCCACCCATCTATCTTTGACCCTCACCTGTCTTTTTAAGGTCACATAAAAGCTTCTCACTTTCTAAGGTATTGCTCTCTTTACTTTATTGCTCCAACAGCTAGCAGAAAGTGTGGAAGCCGGACCTCCAGCTCTCGAAGAATCAGAAGGACAAGCTGCAGAAAATCCCGTTCAAGCCACCGACTGATTTCAAGTTTTATAGAAGTATTAATTTGATTTTTTGGTATTCAAGAAAGTGACCCGGCTTGCCTGATTTAGGACATTAGATTATTGTCACAGATTATTGATTGTCCCCAAAACCCTTTTTTCTACAATTCCTGATTTCTAAATAAATATACTGACTTAAAAAAAACAATGACATTGTTGCCATTGTAGAGATCTCAAAATCTAGAGATATTATGTGACAAAATGTTTTGTGATTTAAATATTTTGTTATTATTACCATGTGTGTAGAATGGGTTAATATTCTTCCAAATGCAATTTATCTAAATAAAACCAAATATAAATGTATAAGGATTCTTTATTTTGCTTGTTATTCAATTTATTTCCTGCTCCCTAATTTTATTGATTACAACTTGTCTGTCGATAAATTGATAACATTCAATGTTAAGTCTTTTTAATATCAGCGAATATACAAATAACCTAAACATATATATTTTTGTATGATATAAAACACAAAAAGCAGGGAATCTCCTTATTTGAGAGGCGGACATTTGCATTTGCTGCCAAACTTGCATGAACTTGACTTGTTGATCAACAAATCGTCAAGTTGCCAACAATCATCGTTGAACTTTATATTATTGGTTATGAAAAACACAATGTATTTTAAACTACTGTAAACTTGCTTGAGCTGTTGTAGTGTTATCACCAGCTTACGTTTGCTAACTAGCTTATACTCGCCTGTGTTTGCTAATACTCAAGAAAGCCAACTTTTCCTTACTCTTTACCTGGTGCAGTCTTAAATGCCTGTCCCAGTTAACAAAAACAAGCAAACTTAAAAAAAACAAAACGATTTCCTGTTGAAATATGGCTGAAACCACTCTTAGAGCCTCACCCCAATTTATTTGAATTAGATAATGGTTCATGGACGCACTGTTTGCCTGGTCTCTGTAATGGAACAAGGGATCAAGAAACAAGTCAGTGGAGGCCGGAGTTTCAGACAAAGCACACACCAACAGACTTCTACAAATATAAGAAGATATAAAAAAACGTAGGCAATATGCCAACCTATGCCAAGTATTGGACAAAAGAATACTATTAGTGTGTTTGTGTTCATATGCTTTTAAAATGCATTGTCACATTGACATCCTAATAGCAATCCCCATTTTTCCAAAATGTACCAGTAATGAGATTACGCCTTCTTTTTAATCTAACTGTAAAGGAATACAGGTCCCTTTTATTTCAATCCTAATCCCGAGCATGCATGTGAACGCTAACAGGCCACACTATTCCTTCTGTTGCATGTGAAAAATAATTGTGTTGTGTAAACGTTCTTACAGCTTGAGAGCAAATAGCAGTGCAGATGGTAAATAGGCCTGCATCTGGATAAAGAAAGAGAAGGAACCAGCCAACCTCAAACGCCCTTGTAGTATATGGTCTGGAGACAGAGATTAATACATGTGCTGTGAATGATAAAGTTGACGCCCCAGATAAACTCCTTTCATGGACAGTAATCTGTGAATGCCAGTTATATAGTGTTCGTGTTGACGTCATTTAAAAAAATTGATGCCTACCTAATTGTTCAATATATTACAATTGTTTTGCTTTATTGCTTATTTATTCAACTTCTAATTTTTCATACCTGTAGTAACTGACTTTTGTGGCCATTTAGGGGCAGCAGAAACATGTTGTCATGACAACATTTGAGGATCATCACCTTCAAACATGATTTGAGGAACTTAAATATGCTAATATGCAGAATGAACCATAACCAATCATAGGTTGAATAAAATTACCTTTTCTCTGTCATGCTTTATTTACAAAAGCTATAACCACTTTTTTGTTCCTTTCTTTTTTTACTAGACCTCCAACAAATGCCAAAAAGTGATGTTTACAAAGACTACGATACCCAGAAACCAACGGGCTGGTTACGGCTCTACGTGCGTGCCCTCGTAGGGGAGCAGACACTGCACTGTGCGATCGAGAAGCCGGCCTCGGTGTTGGTTAGAGGTAAGTTTTTATTACTTAATTTTAATAAACAGTCTTGTGGTATAGTGAATGGAAACATGTGCGCAAACAAAACGCGCTAGTTAGGTCTGACATTTGAACAAATATGAGGAGGTATAAGTAGTTCAATTGGCTGGTGCTACCCGGTTAAGGGCTAGCGTCGGGCACGCCTATGTAGGGTAGCTGCTTCGGGGTTCCAGAGTTGTGTGCGCGGGCCCGGAGCAGTGAAGGAGACGGGTATTTTTAGCACCAGGGAAAGAGGCCAAAGACAGCCAGCCAATAATCTAACGCCTGGATATATAATGTATCTGACGTCTAACATTAGCGGACGGGGGCACATGCTAAGTATATGAACTGTCCTCGCTAGCACAGGCTTAGTCAATGTTAGCAAACAAAACTGCCCACAAGCTAGTTGAAGCTAGTTAGCTTAACTAGCCATAACGCTACAAGAGCTTTGCCATTAGTAAACATTTTAAATAGGCTGATTTACACTAGCCTTGGGTATTTTTAAACATACCTATAAGGATGTATGACCCGTTGGTATGTATGGTATGTTGTTTTGACTCATTTTCAGAGCTCTCAGAGTGTTCCTGACAACAGTGTATCGTTATGTTGAAGCACATGACTGCTGTCAGTGTCACCCAAGCCCACAAACCAGTGCGGCTTGTCTGGCAAAACTCCACTGGTTAATGTAGTTTACAGGTTTATGTTTTGCAGTGTGGTGTGGAGAATTTGATGGTGAACGTGTTTTGTTGTTTGTTTGTTTGTTTCTTGTTTTAAACTGTGGCATGAAGGAAGCAGTGACTTCTTACAGAAAACAAGTAAATCAAGTTTTCTTTCAAGCTGAGATAAATGTATGTGATTTCAGTCTGTTCGTGCATTAATATCAACATGGCTTCATGTAAATTACTTGCTTTGAATTTAATGTGTTGTCATGTAACCCAATTAACATTATATTTAAGTAAAAAAGGTTTCTATAAGTGTTTCTAATCATAAAAGGCTATTGTCTGACATTAAGAGGTATCTATTGCAGAAATTGAATCTACAATCCATAGCTATCTTGTGTATAATCATCTGAAAAAGTCGTATAATGGTATGCATAATAAACATTTTTGTTATTTGAGTATGTGGAAAAATAGTCAGTTTAGTACTTCAAAAAAGTAATGGTTTAGTATATCTAAAAATGTCTTAGTAAAGAAAAAATCAAAGTATAGTAAGTTGGGAAAAAAAGTCATAGTATGGTAGTTCAAAAGTAGTTGTAGTATAGCATCCATAAGAAACGACATAAAAAGTAATAATATAGTATGTCAAAGAAGTGATAGCATAGTAGGTTGAAAATAAAAACATTAGTGTCCAAAAAGTCATGGTACAGTATGTCAAAAGGTCTTTCTGGTTTTGTTATCTTTTTAAGAATTGGTTCTTCACATCTACAAATGAGTCCTCTTCCACCGTTTCTACAGTAGATAAGGATAGACTAATCAAACCCTGGCTCTAGATGAGCCTTCTTGTTTATATTTCACATTAAGCCGAATGTAGTTCTCTGACACGCCGAGGCAAAGCCAGTCGTCGCTGTATTTCTTTCCTCCTAAAGTGGTGTTATAGTAAGAATGGATCGAGCAGGGCGTGAGCAGAATGGTATTCAGTTGGTTGAAATCAGCAGCCATTACGCTAGATGCTTCCAAATTCTTCACGCTGTCCCTTTAATAGAATCTTTACTTTTTATAATTGGGGTAGACAAAATATAAAATAAAAATAAACTGTCACACTTCCACTAGCTTTGAATAACAATAACAGTTGTAATCAAAATATATGTATTTTGCATTGTGCCTTTTTAATTACTCAAATACACTTACATGAATACATTTCATACAAGCATACCACAAACATGCATAGAGGGATAAAAGAAAACACAAGATACAAGGAAATTAGCCGTAGCGCATGAATCAAATCATTTTGAATACTGTCTTGACAGAATAAGGAGGCTCTCTGACCAGCTGCCTCTCCATGTTCCCAGTGTGTGTTGCAGGGTGATTCAGGATGGTGGACCAGCCTCTTTGGGAGCAGATAGGATCCAGCTTTGTGCAGCACTACTACCAGATGTTTGACTCTGACAGATCACAACTCGGATCCATATATGTGAGTGTCACAGAACCTTGCTTTCATTCAGTTACAAGACGTCTCATGATTCGACTTTTTCGATTTCTAAATTCAACAAATACCTTATAGAGAACCGCAGTGACGCGTCCTAAAACCCGGAAGTAAACTTCTTCCGGTTCCATCGTCAAAAAACAATGCAATTTCTCCATATGGTTTGGAAAATAGCTCAAAATAAGGTCTGTGGTTGGAACACATTTAAGAGAGGGATCACGTTTTGTTCAGCCAGATAATCTCCACATATCTACGCTACTTTTATAATTTTCGAATCATAAATCTAGTCGCCAGAAGCTAAATGCTAACGTTATGCTATAAAGGAACTACAAGCTAGAACGGCAGGGTCGCACTACTCAACGTCACGCCAACTTAAGATCGCCTCAACTGACTTTCGCGCGCTTGCATATTTTAACAAAGCTTTTCATTTTAGCCACGCTGAATTTAACTAGAGTCATGGCTCTGTCCATTACCAGTCTAATATCTTTTTACAAAGATGACAAGAAGAGTGTAGATAGAGGAGAGAACCACTACAAGTCAGGACACGTACAACAGTGCAGCCTGGATGAAGGTGTGCTTACCGGTGTTGTGAGGGCTAGCATGAGGGACAAGGTTTATAGAGTGTCGGTGAGTAGTGATAGCAAGAGCACCGTTAACCTAGAGTTAATTTATTCACATTAGTGATATTAATTCCCATCAACAAATCCATTTTATGTGTCACATGAAATCTTTATTACAAATATTACACACCAGAAAACACAGAAATATCCATGAAATAAACATACAGTAGGCTATAAAAAATTAAAAGGGATAATTGGGAAGGCATTACAAATGTAAATATATTTTAAATAATGAAACAATCCCACCCCACAGGTATACTACAGATACTTAAGATAGGCATATACTCTCTTTCAAGCAGAACACAGGGGGAAAGAAATTTAGCGGGAGTGTTTACGTAATCGGCGTAATGACGTACAACGGCCTCGACCATTTCTGTAGTCCACTAATGCCACTTGTTAACAACCATCGTTTTTCCGACACGTAAACTCTTCAGAAATCACCAGCGGGGTCACTGCTGATGTATTTAATGTGGTAGAACAAAACGTGATCTATCTCTTAATTTTGTGTCAAACACAGACCTTATTTGGAGCTATTTTCCAAATCCCTATGGAGAAATTGCATTGCTTTTTGACGAAGGAACCGGAAGTGGTAAAAATGCTAACTTACTTCCGGGTTTTAGGACGCGTCACTGCGGTTCTCTATAAGATTGCTGGTACCTCCCTCCTTTACTAGTTGCACATATCTAGTTGAAGGCAGCGTCTGCTTACATGGGAGTGTGGTCTTTTTGGACTCGCTTGATCAATAATGAATCATCATTAACAATATATCTGACACAAAATCTATGAATGTTATTTTGTTTTTAATTGTTTTCTTGGGGGTGGGTTGCTGTGTGTTTCCACAGTGTTGCTGCTTTCATTGGATTAATCAGTGTTGTGTATAATATTGTACAATCACAGATACATGATGGCAGATCTTTTAATCTGTAAAGTAAACTTAATCTCAGCAGTCTAGACTGGATCATTGTAATGGGCATTTGAAATTATTGGTTTATTATAACGTAAATAAACACTGTGATTTTAGACCTTATAATTGAATCTTCAAATCTTTTGTTTATGATGGTAATTGTTAGATTGTTGGCCCTAAAGGGAATACATTCAGCAGAAGGCCACAGGTCACACTGGACTAGGACACTGAAAAACATCTCTTATGCTATGACACGGAAAATACAAATTAAAACTTGACTTGAACACAACATTCTCTGCGTCCTTGTTCTTGCTGACCACGAATTGTGTACACTAGTGTCATTTACTCACAGCCCAGACAGCTTTCTGTGCTAACCTTAACACCTGTTGCCTTCAGGGTACAGCTAGTAATGAATCCATTTTAGAACAATGTTTTTTTAGCTTTACTTGTGTATAAGTAGGTTGTAGGTTACAACAGGCAATTATACTTTCTGTATTTTACTCAGTTTTACGCATCAAATAATCATAATCAATCAGATCTGTTAGCTACAGTGTAACTAAGAAAAACGACACAATGTAGTCATTGAGTGTCATAATAAATCCCATGTAAATCCTTCTGACTCTCAAAACAACATAACTTAATTTCAAACAGATGGAACTTTGAGCTAAGCTAATATCATTAGAGTTGTGTTATGTGACTTTTTTGGAATCCCTTTCATCTGTAAATAGAATTGTGTGCAACTCATATTTTACCCATTTCTTTCTATATCTATTTATCTTTGTCTCTTCACACAGATTGATGCATCATGCCTCACATGGGAAGGACAGCAGTTCCAAGGAAAAAGAGCGATTGTTGAAAAGCTCACTGTGAGTCTATAACTTAAGCTATATACAGAGTTGATGTGTAACAGGTGGTGTTTGGCCTAAGTACGAAACACACTGGTGAATGAGTGGTGCACGAATGAGTCCTTAAAGCTAGAAAAGGGTTAGCATTTTATCACTTCTGCTTTCCTCGTCTCGAAGCCAAAACTATTTTTAGTTTGACCCCGGAAATAAGATCTGTGGTTAACAAAAGCTTAAGGGATTTTCAATTTTGTTCTACGACAATCCGTCAGTAAATACACCACTTGTGAATGTCCAAAGCTTCTACAGTATATGTCATTAAAACAGAGGCTGCTAACAAATGACACAACTAAACATCATCATGCTAAACATTAGCCGCCTTTAGCTTAGCGTCGGTGATGCAAAGCCATGTGACTGTGATGCAGTTCCTATACTGTATAGCCTAGCTTTTTACTTCTACTTTTAAGCTTCCAACATTTATACAATTGGTGTTAAAGGTCCCATGTCATGCTTTTCCGGTTATTACCCGTCCCCTTGTGTGTTATGAAGGTTTTTCTGCATGTAAGCGGTCTGCAAAGTCACAAACCCTCAAAGTACACCCTGTAGGGAGTAAAACTCTAATGGCGCATTTCCACCATGGCGCGGAGCGCGGTTTAAACGTGCCGTGTCGTGCCGGGCCCGTTTTTGGTTGCGTTTCCACTAGGCCTAGTTCCGGCCCGGGGCTACTTTTTCACCTTTTTTCTGGCCCGACAAAATCGTGGTTCTATCGGGCCAACAAGCGGGCCAACAACCGGTCTGAATATGCTAAACTAGTGAGAGAATCGCTGGCAAGGGGGCTACAACTACAACAAGATGGACATATTTGACCGTGATTTAATTGTAATATACGTTTCAAAATGATGCCGAAGTAACAACATACTGATACCGGTTAGTAAAAACCATGAATTAATGCTTTGACAAGTCTGCAGACAGACGGCAGGCGGAAAACCTTTTAAAATGCGTGTTGTCTGAATGGAGATCGGCTAACCTAACGCACTATATGCTCCGACCGTCCACACACACAAAAACGGCCTATACAGACATAAATAAAGCAGCGACTGTATTCGCCATGACACAGACAGTCTGTGGTTTGTACTTTTGTCTAGTTTCTGAACAGATATGAGGAGCTGTGAGCTTGAGTGCTAACACCTAACGGCTGATGTTGTTTTTCTGAAGATGACGTCACGGCTCCGCCTACACTGCGTTACTATAGATACTACCCCTGTTCCTAAACTGTAATGGAAGCACAGCATTAAAGTGAGCCGGGCCTAACAAGGCCTAACAAGGCCTAACAAAACCGTACTAAGTCGAGTGAGGCCTGCGGTGGAAATGAGCCATAACACAGAAAAGACCTGTCTATGCTGCCCCAAAACGCCTCGTTGGAGATTTCTCTTTTTCCATTGTTTTCTTCCTGGGTATTGTGACGTGCCCATACCCAAATGGACCCATTGGACCAATCCGTGGAGCTCCTCACACACACACACTCTCTCAGCGGCGAAACTGTGACGCGCTGGGGGGGGGATGCTAGTGGAGCCTCGCAGTGGCGAAACTGTGGCGTGCTTACACTGTAGGTGTGCCGCGTTTGGGGGTGCGGGGGGGGTGCTAGTGGAGCCTCGCGTCCATTCGCGATGTCTCGCTGTCTCGCAGATCCCACGCAGCAAGCAGGAAATGAACCCAGCTCACACTGTCCGCTCCTCGCAGCAGCGAGCCGCGCAACGTCCCGCCAACACGGTACCCAGACCCCACGCAGCATTCTCATCTGTTTGTCATTACTGGTGTCATTTTCTGGTTGCTAACAAACGCCATTGTAACACATAATCACTGATGTTGCGCTGTAACGGTGGTGGACTCATCAGAACAGAGTGGGCGAGCTGACCAATCAGAGCACAGTGGGCTCACAGGGACTGGGGGGGCAGGAGCTCCAACAAGCCGTTTAGGACAGAGAGTGAATACACATACTATACAGAGATGCTGTATGAGAAACCAATGTGAGTTTGGAAAATTGCACAATATAAATCTATTCTAGTAGACCTCAACAATGGAATTATGATCAGTAGAAATGGCCTTGACATGGGACCTTTAATATGTGGAGATTATCCTGCTGAACAATGGTTTTATGTGTCATAAACCAGTGTTTGCCACAGACCTTATTTTCTACAATGTTCTGAAAAATCAGATTTTTTAGCGAGGGAGCCCTTGTGATGCTAACTTTTGGGTCGGACAAAAAATAGACGTCATCACTGCACCACTCAGTGGCGGTTCTAGAACATTTTACATGGGGGGGCAAGAGGTCATGCCAGGGTGGCATGGGAGGGCGGACCGTACGTGGTATTTTATACTGTATAACCTATTTATTGTTAAATCATGCCCTAACACAAGTGTTCTTAATCCACAAGAGAAACAAGGTGTTCAGACAAACAAACTCAAATATATTATAAAACAGCAGAAACTACTCATGATACCCTAGAATTCTGCTTACTGTAAGTACAGTAAAATTACTTAGTTATAATTTAAGTACACAAATGACATTACCCATCTCTTAAGAGAGCTAAAGGTGACCTGTGCAGCAACACATTTCAATAAATATTTGTCAATACTAAGAGCCGCTAGATTGTGCTGCTGTAATGGAATATGTATGCAAGGAGAATAAAAACATGCCATGTGGTTCAGCTGGAGTTTCATCTGCCTCCTGATCCCTGCCTCTGTCCCTCTTTCTGACACTCATCTTTATTCCTCACATACATTTCTTCTTCTTCACTAATGTCTTCATCTCCTCCTGGCTTTCTCCTGCTCTGACCCTACTGGGTTGCAGTCGAATAGTCCATTTAGCTTAGGAACCTTCCTAACGGAGTGAAATGACCCGGAAGTCCCTCAGTGGCAGCCATGATAAGTGCCGTTCGAATTCTCTAGATCAGGGGTTCTCAAAGTGCGGCCCGCGGGCCAATGGCGGCCCTCGGAAATGTTTCTGGCGGCCCGCGATAGTTAACCTGTTAAACCCCAAGTACAGTAAAATTATTGATGGTCCATAAATCCATTTTTGTGCAAAAATCGGAGAAATTAATGATAGCATTATGGTAGCCACCGGAGGCTAGCGCAGCTTCCGGTTCCTCTACGCGTCACTCTCACTCCTTATTTGGTAACCTGAATCTCGCAAATCTCGCAAATCTCGCGAGTTGCGGTTAAGCGGAAAATCTGTTGTAAGTTATCAGAATCAGAAACAGGAGTTAGCTAGCGATTTTAGCTAGTCACTGTCTGTAGATAACCCAACTTTGTGTCCTCTGAGACTGAAGGAGATGTTGCATTGTTTTTGTTGCTTTCGTTGTAGTTTTATGTGTATTTTGGATGTAATTTAGGTTAACTTCCAGTTTCGTTTGCATGCTTTTATTTTGAAGGCGAGATAACGTGTTTGACAGGAAGTTGTGGTGGCATTGGAGACAACTTGACGGATAAAGTAGTGTCTTCTATGTAACGGCAGAGAAAGAGTGTGTGTGTTTGCGTGTGTGGTTAAGTATATGAACGCACACAAAAGTCCGGTTATACAATAATAAAACAACAAGCTGTCTCTCCCAACGTCCACACTCAGGCACACTGTTATTTCCACTGAATACCCCCAGCGCGAGCATCCCCAAACTCACTCCCTGATTGGATGCACGTCCCAAAGGCTGCAAAGTGTTCACGTGAACAGCGGAAACAAAAGTTGTTGGAAGTTTTCGTTGTGTAAGCGAGATGGAGGAGCCAGGGCCGTCGCGTAAAAAACGTTTTGTCAGTGAGGAGAAAAGGAAGTTCCGGGAGAAATGGAGCAACGCTTACTTCGTTTTACCTCAGGGGTCGGATAAAGTGATATGCCTCATCTGCAAGCAGGTGAATGCAATGCTCAAGGAGTATAACATAAAATGTATTTGTAGGAATACATAAAGTATATGCATATGGACCAACTAGGGTGGGCTTTTATATCTCCCCCTCCCTCTGTGTGTGTGTGTGTGTGTGTGTGTGTGTGTGTGTGTGTGTGTGTGTGTGTGTGTGTGTGTGTGTGTGTGTGTGTGTGTGTGTGTGTGTGTGTGGTGTGTGTGTGGTGTGTGTGGTGTGTGTGTGTGTGTGTGTGTGTGTGTGTGTGTGTGTACAATAAAGAAAAGATTTGTTTTGGAATTTTGTGTTCCGTTTTTTCTTGGGCGGCCCTCAATCCAATATTGGGTACCTAAATTGGCCCTCACTCATCAAAACTTTGAGAACCCCTGCTCTAGATGATAGGAAAGGAGGTTTCAAACTTCCTCTATAACCTCCTTTAGCTTAGGAACCACAGGACCTCCCTTTACGAAAGGAGAGGAGAAAATGCTGCCCCACAATGCCTTGCAGCCTCAGCATTTGCAGTCACACAACATTCGGCCGTTCACGGAAACAACCGATTATGACCGAGAAATGATATCATGAAAGTTACGGTGCTTATTAAGCTTTTTAAAACGTATGTGGTAACTTGCCAAAGTGCTTTGTTTTGAACGTTCATCAGTATTATAATCAAAAAGAGAAATATGAACGTTAGTTTTGACTGAAATGATCAAATAAAGTCAACATTTCACAGTCTTTACTGAGCTGTGTGGGGTTTGTTCAACTTTTAAAAGATGTTTGAATGGTGATATACACAGTGATAGATGTTAAGGACTAACGTTTATAATAAATACATTTGTATTGATTTTAAGATCTTTTCATAGTTCATACAATCATACGTATTGGGATCATTTGTATTAATGTAGACCGGAGGGAGAGGGTGACGAGCATAAGTTTCACTTTCCTTTTTTATTTCAATTCCAACTTTGGTCATGAAGAATATGTTTCTCTGTTGTCCACGTTCATAAAGCATAAAACAACAGCATCAGAGCACGGTGCAGAGTCTCTAGATGAGTTCACAGTAGTCCCTCGTTCTTATTATACAGCCATGTTGTAGTCCGCTGTATAGAAAACTGTAGTTTCCATAGTTTCCCCACAGCAGCAGACGCACATTTATGACGTCCGCTGGCGCATCATAAACACGTCGTATAGTGAAAGTGCAGTCGGATTCTCTAAAGTACCGCAGTCTCTTCTCCTAAGTCCTTTTGAATTCTCCTATCCACTATCCCTTAACCCCGTGACGTTTCACACAGAGGTCAAGGGATAGACGATAGGGATAGACGTTAGGAGCTAATTTTTGGACTATTCGACCGCAACCGTGGTCTCTTCAGTGTACTCTCTTTTCCTTTTCCTCTGTCTGTTCGTCCTGATCACTTCTCTCAGATATGTCTTTTTGTTGTTGTTGAATCACTCCAGCTACTCTGGCCTGCAAGAGTCTACTTGTGAAAAGCACTGGTACAAATGCTTGTATAACTTTACACGTTAGGGCCATGTAGCTAATAAGTAGCATATCATATAAAATCAGAAAGTATTTATCAGACGCACACAGGCAGCTGTGTTTAGATCCAGTTTGACAGTAAAGGATGTGTCCTGGTTTCATTTATCAGCCTCATTGCTGTGATGTGTGAGTAATACGTGGATTTAATAGTACGCATAGTTTAGCAAATAAAGTGATCGATCTCCCAGCTAGCACTGTCTGCGTAGTATTTTGTAACGTCCCAAACAGCGCCCGTCTGTTAAGCGCTATTGATTCAAACGGCAGCGTTTTATTCATATTTTGTTTCAAGCTCTCGTCCTTAGTAAAACAAGACCAGTGGAAGGGGAAATGCTCCAAGGGGAAGCTGATCCACCTTCAGGTGCTGGGACAGCTCGGTCTCTCTGCAGCGGTGTGAGCCGCGGTCTGTGAACGCCGCGGTCTGTGAACGCCGCTCCGCAGTTTAATGCAGGGCCGTAGCTACGTTTTTAACGGGCCTAAGATGATATTTAAAATGATTCACTTTTTAATTAATGAACTGCTTGTTTTGTTGCTTGAGAAGCTTGTGGACATAGTGTAGGTTTGTTTCTACAATTACAGTTTAGGGACACAAAAGTTAGGGGGGCAGCTGGGGGGGAAAGGCTCTACTTGCCCCCCCGTAGATCCGCCCCTGGTCAGCCGCTAACTTTACATGCACTCAAGAAAGCAGGTTGTAGGTAATCGGAACCTATTTACATGCACCTGTGAAAGGTGCTATAATAAATAAACGTATTATTATAATTACCATGTAAACATACAGGAGCCAAGTGATGGTAAACCGATTCCTCCCCAACCTATTTAGGGTAGTAAAACCCCTAAGTACTATTTTATTGAGGATAATACTTGTTTTTCTTATATTTTATAAATACATTTCGATGAGAATAGCTCAAGATCTTAAGTAAATGTTTTGACTCCTATATTTTTGTGTGTTTTTCCTGTGTGTGCCAGGGTCTACCCTTCACAAAAATAGCGCATAGTATAACAGCGCAGGACCACCAGCCAACTCCAGACTGCTGCATCTTGAGTATGGTTGTAGGACAGCTAAAAGTAAGTAGCACTATCCTTTATACCTTATTTTAAAGCATGTTAAGCATGTCATTTGTTTCGAAATTTAATAATCACACATTGAATGCTAGGGAATGTATGTTTCATTTTTGTACCTCTGTTCCAATTATTTCTGTTACCATACTATCAAACGGACAAACTATGAAGGTTCCTTTAAGAGAATACTCCACTTTTTCCACATATTGGGTAGTACTCCCCAACCCCTTTACACAATTTGAATATGTGACCCGTGCTATTGAAATCCTTCGAGATTTATGAGAAAAACTCATTTTTTGATCAGTTTAGGGTGTGGTTGATTCTAAACAAACAATGTCTTGGCTTTCAGAATATCACATTTGTATTGTAATATTCAGACGATAAATATATAATTTTGAGGCTTGTTAAGATTTGTCAACTTGTCAAAGATCACATCTCCTCTCAGTCTGATCAGCACCGTTTCCCTCCCTCTCTACCTCTTCCCCCTACGTCACCCTGAAGTAAAGAATGACAGGCTGATAGTGACACGACAGGGCCCAGGACAGTGGCTATTGGCCTTAAGAATATAAAAAATGAGTTGAAGCTTGTGAAGGTACAATAACGAGCGCTGAACGGGGCATCTTAGAGGCAGAGTCATTACAACAGGCGATGTGTGTTTTGTGTGTGTGAAAATACACACACACACAAAACACACTCACACAAAAATACACACTCAAGTTACTAAAAATCCTCTTCGTAATGGAAAGACTCGAAAGCTGATGCAATAACATGCTTGTCCTCAAGGATGCTCACAATGTGTTTGCCTACAAGAGGAACGCACAGGATAACCATTAGGGCTGCTCAATCGTTGCAAAAATCCTAAATATGATAATTGACAATATTTACCATAATGACTCATTGACTTTGCTGACTTTGTTCTGAACCCCAACTATTTCTGTTTGTGTGTGTGTTTGCAGGCAGATGACGACCCCATCATGGGTTTCCACCAGAGTTTCATCCTGAAGAACATTAACGACGCGTGGGTGTGCACCAATGACATGTTCAGGCTGGCCATTCACAACTTTGGATAACTCCCCCTTCTCCACTCTGGTGGGCAGGGGTGGCCATAGTGAAGGGCATCACGTGATGAAGTACGGAGGGAGGGGAAGGGAAGGGAGAGAGGAAGAGGGAACACTCGTCCCTCCCTCCTGCTCTCTCATTTACGCCTGTTTGACAAAACAAGCAAACACCGGATTCTAGATGTCAATCACTGAACCTCATCCAGGTGGTTTCTTTTTCAGACCACCACAGCCAGTAGAACTGCGACGCGTTTCTTTGCTCAGAGCCGGCGAACCTATCAGATGCCCCTGTCTGCCACTCCGCTGATCTGCATGGCCCTGGGAGCACCCCCCCCCCCCTCCCCTCCATTACAATATCCACCCTCAAACAGATGACCTCCATTCATGCCCTGCCCTCCACCCTTCTTTACTAAATCCTTACCAACTCTACTGTTGACTGCACTCAGTTCTGTTAGCACTGTCATTGACCGGGATGGAAATCCGTGTTCAGGTTCATCAGTTCTTGTGTTTTAAGTTGTTTTTAGATCCTACTTGTATGTTGCCTCATTGTGTTTAACTTCCAATTATTAACTTTGCCATGAGTCGCTGTCATGCCAGGTTTTGCTCTTGCAAACCAAAGAAACATGGAGGACATAAAGTCTCACCATGCTGTGTGATTGGCTCCTGCATTTTCCCTCTTTTTCTCCATCTCTCTTGCTCTCTCTGTCTCTCACACGTCTGGCATTTAACATGGACAACAGCCGCCATAGACAATAAAACCTGGACTTTTTTCTTAACGGTGTCTCTTCATATCATTCTCTACAGCTGATTGATTTCCAAATCTTTCACTTACCCTCCACAGTAAGTCTTATTGAAAGTATTTAAAGCTGGAGAAGGCAGTATATTTATGCCTCACTGGGCAAGAATTGCAAAATTACCTTTTGGAATATTGTAATTCAAGTAGCCAGAGAGAAAAGGAGAAATCGTAACAAGAGAATTTAGCCAATCAAAGAATCACAAATAAACTGCCTCCCCCAGCTTTGAGTGCATCTGATGTTGGCTTTTTGCAAATGAGTCACCTTACTTCAGAGGATCAGCTGGAAAATTGACAATTTCTCATTTATATCTATTGTGTTCCAATTGACTGAAATGTTCAAATAAATGCCAAATCGTAATTATGTAGATACTGACCTTATTAAGTGGACCGTGTGTCGGACAGATGTGACCAGGCCACCTAACTACAATTTGTCAACGCTGTTATAAAAGTCACTCTATTACCCAGGCATGAGTTGCATTCATAGTCATGACTCAGTGTTGCCTTACATGGAAACGAAACAAATGAGTTTCAGAGTGAAGTACACAGATTTGAAACTTGAGAATAAAATAGCTTTAATTATAGATCTGTGCTCAGTATCATAAGATGCCATGAGTCACTGTTTCAGGCAAAAATAACTAAGGCTGCATGATTTGTTAAAAAGATCTAATTGCGATCATTCTGACTGATATTGCATATGCGATACACGAAGTTTGAGGAAATGATCATTATTGCACCATTATTCTCATTTTCCTTGCGAAAGTCTCAAGAATAAAAATATAAGTTTACAGAATGTGATGCACCACTTCAATACTCAGAATAATACAGAAATGGTATATCTTGCTGAAACCAATATTGCGCTTCCTGCAATTATGATATTGCACTAGCCCATATTGCGGCATCTGTGAAACCGCAGACCTAGAAAAAACACTGGATGGTTAATCCCTATAGTCAAGGGTAGCTGTAACCAAATATTCTAAAAGGTGCTATAGGGTTTATCCCCTACAGCGGTTGACACCGTACAGCCAAAACGAAAGCAAATTCATTTGATATGTGAAGAAAGCGTCAAGCAATGATGAGCATGGAAATACTCAAGTAAAGTACAAGTAACTCAACATGTTAAGTACAGTACAGTACAGTAAATGTACTTCCCGCCTCTGGTGTCAAGATAGGATTGCAGAGGACGTCATAAATAAAAATCATGGATCACAACAAACATTCGGCAGATGTTCCAGGAAGAGAAGCATGTATCTCAACTGTTTCGCTGTGAACAGTAATGTTATAAATGGGTCTACGTGCAGCTGTGTTGAGTTGACAACAACTGATTCAGGTCGAAACTGGCTGACATTTGACGTACAATTTTGTAACATCAACTAAACGGCGTAAAACTATTTTCCAAGAAGGAACTCTGAATATAAATTAAAATACTATAAATACCAGCAGTCAAAGCACACAATATCTTACTAACTGGAACATTTAAAAGGGAGAAAAGTCAGTGTTTTATTAGCTGCCTCAAAACATTCAGGATTTGAAGAGGATCTTCAGAGAGGAGTGGACCACAATCCCTCCTGAAATGTTCAGCGTCTGACCTCTGTGCTGTCCAACAAGGGTTTCTCCACCAAGTACTAACACATGTTTTGCAAGGGGATCAAATACTTATTTCCCACAGTTAAATGCAAATCAATTTGTATCTTTTATATAATGTCTATTTCTGGATTTTCTTTTTGATATTCTTAGTCTCACTGTTAAAATAAACCTACCATTACAATTATAGACTGTTAATTTCTTTGTAAGTGGGCAAACTTACTTAATCTGCAAGGGATCAATACTTATTTCCTCCACTGTATAATGTTATCAGGACACCAAAAAAAGGTAACTGTATTCCCTTACAGTTACATTAAATAATGTAATCAGATTGCTGTTACATTTTTTGGATTATGCGTAACTAGTAATTGTGACATATATCAATTTTAAAGTCTCCTTCTCAACCCTGACCATTATATACAAATATATGAAACACCATGTAATAAATGTATTAAATAACAATGCATAACTCTCCTGAACAGGTCAAGAGAAGAAGCTATCAAAGTTGAAGACAATGTCCAGATCTTTGAAGAAATCTAAGAGTATGTCACAGTTTAGGAATGGTGGCTTGTTGTGTTGTGTCTGTTGATCTGAAGCATCATCCAGTGGAGAAGACTTTAATTAAATGTATTATGTCAACAGATTTCCTGTATTAGGTTAGTTTAAAGTAATACTATTACATTTGAATAAAAAACATTACGTTCAACTTAATATTATTTCTTTCAACTAACCTCATACAGGAGTTAACACAAGTGCATTAACTCAAGTATTGATGCACATTTATACTTCTACTAAATTTCATTTCAAAGGGAAATACTGTACTTTTTACTTTTCTATCTTTATTTTAGAGCTTATTTGCCAGTTTAAACATTAAAAAAATAAATAAACTAGCCAGAGACAGCTTATTTAAATAATCAACTCGTCGATTGAGACCATATACAGTCTATGATTGAGACATACAAATCTAATCTAACATTTGAGTCATTTTCTTAATTATTTATAATAATTGTTTGACTGTTTTTTTTCTTTGTTTTTTCGTTTTTTTTCTGCATTGGTTGCTTTTACGTTTGTTGGTTTTCCAAAGAACAGAAAACCATACAGTTTTTATTTTTTAAGTGGTATTAGTTTCTTTGGGAGGGGTGGTTATCTATTATGCATTGACTTTGAGGGCCCCTGTCTGCTATATGGTTGGTCATTCTGGTAAGTCAAACCACGTCCAATCACTCTCTCATATAGTTAAAAATGTATGAATACAAAATTCACGTCGAAAGAGTCAGAGTGTGACAGATTTTTGGAAGAAAGCCAGTGCCCTCTTGTGTACAATAAACCTAAAGAAGTTGAGGTAGGAACCAATGACCTGACGCAGACCCGAGTCGGAGCGTAAGGCGCGGACATAACGGAAGTTTAGACGGTTGCTCTGGGTGAACGAAAGGAACACTGACAGCATCGTATCAAAAACGAAATTATCATCTCTCCCTAAATTAACCCAGTTTCCCCTTTCCCTTACACATGGCGTCCAATTCTAATATAGATATTGAGGGTGCAACCCAGCATCTCCGGGACATTCTAAAGCTCGACCGTCCCGGGAACAGCACCGGTAAGTGGCACCGGGAATGAAAAGTGAAAAGCTGCTGCGCTGGTTTAGGCCGCAGAAGCTAATGGAATGCTAAACAGCTAGCTAGCTAGCTAAGAGCTACATTGGTACTTAGCTAGCGTGAGTTGAGTTTAGCGCGCTACTATGGAGTAAAGTTAGCCAAGCAGCAGTTTCACTACCCGTTAACGAAAGCAACCCCGTCGTGTGAAATCTGCATTTTGGTGTAAATAAAACAACACATGCATTGTATTACTAATTTCCGCAGAGAAAATAATATGCCCAGGCTTTTTGCGCAATGTTAGAGCGCTAACTGCGGCGGAAATGTCTTCAAGTATTTTATCGTCCCAAGTATTAGCTTTGTAACGAGCTAGCTTATGTCTCTGTCTATTTTCTGGTGTAGGAAAGCTGTCTCTTTTGCATTCCAAGTGACGAAAGAGTAAAACATCTTTCTTTAATCAAACATATATGTGTAGCACTTTGTCAATTTGTGACTGAAAAGCCGTAAACTGAGGTGTAACGTTATGTTTAAGACCGCATTGTTTAGCCAGAATTATTTCACTGCTAACGTAATCAAGAATTAGCTTAAGCTCCAACTGCGTAGAAGGTCGGTTTATTTGGCCAATTTTAATACACGTTGATTTAAGGTTTGTTTGTGGTACCCGCAGCCCAGTAATATTTGGTTGTTTAGAAGCTCACTCCTGTCTGAAGACACTACTTACCCTAACCCTTTTTGGAGGGTGAATAGATAATAAACAGGTTTGCTAAGGTGTAAACAGTATTGTGCGGGTCTACTAACGTTATATCTGTTTGGCAAAATACACAATATTCACATAGCTACACATTATAATGTTTTAGTCTTCGCAGGAGCAGAAACGATTCATACTTAGAACATATTCAAAATACTATTATTTTCTCGTGACTAAAGGCAACTTTTATTATGCAGATGAATTAGTCAGACAGCAAATGTCTATTTCTTGATGCCTATATATCTGTTTCACAGCAGACACTTTGATTTGTCATTACAGGTGAAATTGATTACAGTAATCATGGCTCTGTTTAACTGTATTGTAGCCCAGAAAGTAATGGCTGTGAGCCAGCATGCACATTAGCAGGGCTTATTATTATATTAATGGTAAAAGCCCCCTGTAGTTTTCCTGATCTAAAGTTTAAAAATGTGTATGAAAAAATAATTGTGCTACTTTTATGAATCTGTATAATGTGAGTTTATTTGTTATTATTATCATCCACTTGGTCAACTTTAAAACTGACTGTCACGTGAAGCATAATCACAGAGGTGTCTCATTTTAATTTGATTATTTAAAATGGAGGTAGAGAGGTTTTTGTTAGTAAAAAGCTTGCCGAAATAGTTCACCATGATACCAACTTGTGTATTATGATAAATGTTGTTGAATTTTGAATTAAAATAAATGTCAATCATGCAATAGTGCAAGGGTATTAAACTTGTGATTTTTTTATACTACCTAGCCAAGAGCAATGCAAAGCAGGGGCATTCTAACCATATCCAGCCGTTACCTAAGCTAGTAATTAGCCAGCTACCTAGCCTCACTGTGATACAATAAGACACCTCCAGAATAAACATTACCTCATTGCATGCTTTGAATTCCCAACTAACATCTTTGTACGATGTATCCCAACCTAACCACTGCATTTAATGTCTGTCCTCAGATGCACCATCGATTGATGGTCCGAGAATGCCGTCTTTTAATGGAGAGCTGAACGGTTTATTGGGAGCAGCAGGCCTTTTGGGAAACACTGATCGGTCCACCATGTCAGATTCTACCAGACCGATCTCCACAGACCTCTGCAGCACTCAGGAGTGTCAGATAATGTGAGTTTATTCTTAGAGTTAAGCACTTGCACACCTTTGAAGGCTTGCTGACTGTCACATGAGATGTCTCCCTTCCAATTGAGTTTGATCATTGAAAAACAGACACGATTGTAAGCACTTAATGTTTATTTAAAAAACATGCTGAACTTGAATGTCTGTGCGTCAATTTCAGCTGCCTTTCTGGGGATAATGGCTCCACTTCTCTCCCCATCACCTCCAATAACGTGGAGATTGTGGCGAGTCAAGATTCCAGCATCAACAGCAAGGCTCGGGGCAGCAACAAGGTAAGAAGCCAAAATTGTCCAGGGCTCAACGCTAACTTTTAAAAGTGGTTGCCAGGGTGGCAACCAGGCATCAGCTTTTGGTTGCCAAAACTGAAAATACGGTTGCCATTTTTAGTCACCTTATATTTAAATAATTAAGATACTATACAGTTATACATCAACTTAATAATGAACATGTGACACAAAAGAGCATTCAAATGCTTTACAATAAGTAATTAACACAATTATTTGAAACTTTAAGTGGTAGTAAACTTGTCCACCCTCAATTGCTGGTATACAAAATACCAGTAGTGCAGCTGTTTTCATGTTCTTCACAGATCCCTCAAACATGAATTGAGCAAGTCACTAGTTTCTTTGTCATCTGTTGTCTCCCTTTCAAATGTGGGTTTTCTTGATCTTTGTGCTGATCCCCACCATAGATCCATTGGCCCTTCAGCATTGAAGTCTTGGATTGGCCAGACTATTACATTTCTAATGTTAAATAAATGAAAACCATTCACAGTTAAGAATTACATATTCATTATTAATGCTGTAAATTACCTTTAATATGTCTAACTATATTTAAAATGTGTTACCTTTTTATAGAAGTGATTATATTTGTATGCCAATATTTTCCTATGGTAAAGTTTCGTTTTGCACTTTTATTTTGGTAGTAATAAGATCGGGACTCTTATTTTGAAGGAACTTTTACCGGAAGTCAATGGACAACGGAGCAGAATGTTTCGCCTCCCAAGACTTTACACATTTCCTCTTTGCTTTTCGTTCGGGTTCCTCTTGCACTTTATCAGTTGAATCACTTTGAACATTCGTTTGAGATGTTGACGGGTTGGCCGAACTTTTTACCCCACAGTCAAACAACTTAATTTGCTTCACCGTTTTTTGTAAAACAAACACACGGCGCACCGAGCACGCGAGTAAATGTGCATCGCTTTCTGGCTCTGTGATCACACCAATGCACATGCAAATTAAGTATCAGGTTCCGACTGGTCACAACATAATTAAATATCACTCTTAATTAGGGATGCACCGAATGGGAAATTCTTGGCCGAAACCGATACCGAAAATAGGAAACAGTTGGCCGAAAACCGAATGCCGAAAGGCCGAAAATGATTAATAGAAATATATATATATATATATATATATATATATATATATATATATATATATATAATGTATACATTTTTTACCAATGTTGTTCAGCTACCTGATTATGGAAAAAGACATGATTATGGCAAAACTTAACTTAAATAATAATCACTATTATGGGTCCATAAAACATTTATTCATCACTTTTGAATGCAGTACATTAATTACAAGTCAAGTGCATTTTCTTTTCTCTGTAGGATAACTAGGCCTACAACAAAGTGCATTCAGAACAAAACCAAGGTGCTTTAAAACTGCATAAACATCTAGGCCAGTAGGCCTACAACAAAATAGTGTAAAGACTGTAACAGCCAGGCCTTCAACAACAACAAATGCACCTATAAGTGCATGCATACAAATGTGCAAACTGCAAACTCGATAAGTACAATATATTGAACACTGTGCTGCTGTCATTTCCCCCTAATGATAACCTGAGATGGTGAATTATAACTCACAATGAAAATTGTTCAGGACAGTGGGTATAGAGTAGACATGTAGAACTAGATAAGCTTCTGATGAGCCAGCCTTGTCTACTTATTAAGGAAAAGTGGGAGGTTCTTTTTAATGAACAGTAGCTTCTCTGCTTTATCAGCCATAAGTCTGTTCCTCTTCTCATCAAGCACATGAGAGGCAGCGCTGAACAGTCTCTCGCTGTCATTGCTTGTGCATGGAGCACTCAAATACTTGCGTGCCACCTTGGCCAGGTCAGGAAAGCGGTCTTGTTTGTTTCTCCAGTATCCAAGAGGGTTCTCGCTTCTGGGGATGGGTACTTCTGAGAGATAATCATCTAACTGTTGAGCGGTTGAGCTTGTCACCAGCCTGGAATTTGAGAGGTTTGAGAGAAAAAGATTTTATTTAAAATAGGGACAGTGCATAATGAACATTTAGTCAAATTTATTTACGCATGCCAGATCACTTGGCAGACAAATAAAATCATCTGACATGTCAAAAAAAATGACAAGATTAAGAGCATATTACATAGCAGCACATACAGTACTAACAAATATCACATTCAGTAGCACATAGTACAGTAAGTAACCAAGTCAGAACAGAGTAGCCTACCTATTTGGGGTAGTATTCTCTTCCATGATCTCGTTGAACATATCAGACAACAAGGGTGGTTGCCCCCTCTCCTCCTCCTCCTCCTCTGCTGTAGACAGACGAGCCCTTTTTTCTGTGGTCTGCCTGACGTCTCCTGTGCTGTGCGCAGCAGCCTCCTCTCGTGGGTTCTCCTTATCCAACACAGCCTGGATCATGTCTCGTGCGCTTTGCTTTTTCCCCGCATCAAAATAATGATCTTTATATCGCGGGTCGAGTACAGTCGCGATACAGTACAGGGGATCAAAGTAGATATCAGCAAAACGTGTGTTGACAGACTCCAAGAGTGTACTTTTCATAGTTTTTACTCCACGGTCCGTTTCAACCTCTTTCCTTAGAAGACGCTTTAGAGCCGCAAGTAAAGGGATGACGTCTGCCACCGATGCGTCAGATGAGCTAATCTCTCTAGTTAGCTGTTCAAATGGGGCAAGAATGGAGAGAATGTTCTCCATTAACATCCACTGGTTTGGAGTGAATGATGCGGGAAGATCATGATCTGCGCTGTATGTAGCCAAGGTTCGCTTTTGAGCAAAGAGGCTTTCCAGCATATAATAAGTACTGTTCCACCGTGTACTCACATCTTGTTGGAACCGTTTCGTTGTTACTCCAAGCTCATCTTGTATTGGCTCTATGCGAGAATAGGCCAGTTGAGAATGTTTGAAGTGACCAACAATCTTTCTGCTTATGGCCAACAGATCTTTTACGCTGCGTTGAGCCAACACTCCCTCGTTCACAGCTAATTGCAGAGTGTGGGCCATGCAGCGTATTCCACTCAGATTGCCTTCTTCCATAGCTTTAGTCATATTTCTTGCATTATCACTGACTATTGCGTGCACTTTAGGTCGGTCGATATGCCATGTGTCGAACATATTGGCGAATGCCAAGGAGATGGGTTGTGCTGTATGAGACCCCTAAACTCTTGTGAATGCAGCAGAATCTTTTGCAGTTTAAAATCCTTGTCGATCCATTGTGCAGTTAGACTGAGCATACTGGTGATGCTTACGTCTGAGCTCCATATGTCTGTCGTGAAGCTGATGGCTGTAATATCTGTAGCCAAGAGCTCATGGATGTGATTAGCAACGACATTGTACAGTTCAGGTAAGCACACGTCTGCTAAGTGCCGTCTGCTAGGCAAGGAATAACGTGGCTCAATGTGCTCAATAAGCCTACGAAATCCAACGTCCTGTACGACAGAAAACGGTTGATCATCCATGGCGATGCATTCCATTAACTTCCGAGTAATGCCCTTTGCCTTCGGACCATCACTGGGAAACTTTTTTACCTTTTCAAAAAGGTCCGCCACAGAAGGAGTCGGGGTGCTGGGAAGGACCTTTTTTTTCTGTGCGCTAGTGATTTGACCATACTCCGCATATTTGTCCGGGTGTTTTGATTTCAAGTGGTGGAGTAATCCCGAAGTGATGAAAGTCTTTGCAGTTACACCCCCTCGAGAAATGTCAGCTGAACACGTTTTACAAATCGCAATCCGCGGCTCTTTCTCTGATATTTTTGAAATATCTCCAAGCGGCAGACATGTTGGCTGTGAGCCAGCCGCGAGCGTATTACCTTGACAGCCAGGCATGGTTGCGCGCCGTGCTTGTCGCCGCGTTTTCATTACGTCATCACAACAACACGTGTTCTCTGACATTCGGTGATATTTTTTCGGCGCTAAAACCCTTTCGGCCGAAAGCCGAAAGGGCCTTTTTAACCATTTTCGGCCGATAATTTTCGGTGGCCGAATATTCGGTGCATCCCTACTCTTAATACAACAAATAATCAACATTTATCTATTTTGGGGTGCACATTTTGCTGTTTGCTGTCCTTATTTATTTATGTCTTTGGTTGCCACTGATGGCAACCAAAGGCCAAGAAGTGGTTGACATTTTTCTGAATGGTTGCCAATGGCAACCTGGCAACCGTTACTGTCGAGCCCTGTTGTCAGAAACGTAGTATCACTGTCCATTAAACATTCTGTTTGGAACATTTGACATGTCTTATTTGACATTCATCAACTTTTGAATGGGAAAAACAGCAGTATTTCTATGTAAAGGACTCGTGCTGGTTTTTCCTCTAAAATCAAAGGATGAGTTGTAATTCATGCTCCCTAGCCAGCTCCTTGCCTTTATTTAGTGCCAACAATGTTCAATACTAGCTAAAGTGTAGTTTTAAATGGACCCTGCTAAAGGCAACAAACGTCTGGCACCTAGCACAACACAGTCCTCACCAGCGTTTCCGCCAGGGGGGCGTCTTGCCGTCATTTGACGCCCTTATTCAGCTCGGGACGCCCTGAACCCGAGCCAAGGGACGGCTCAATTAAAAATGCAAGTCACGTGACACGACGTGACGTCACACCCCCCCCTCCCGCGTGCTCTTGGGGTGGACGCCCTCTCAGCCCTGGTCTGGCGGAAACACTGGTCCTCACATGCTGTGTTTCTGTAATATGGGCAGTAGCAGCTGTAGAATCTCCTATTAGGCCAGTGCAAGACCCATTGCTGGAGGTCAGAACCTCAGAAAGTCAGATTCTTTGTCTGATTACCAACATTTCTATTGCTTATGTAACATAAGTTATACTGAGGCTGCTGTGACCTCAGGTATGTCAGTGTACCCTGGTGAAATTGGTGTTGCCACAGCCACTAATGATGGTCCTCTATGGAGCTGCGAGGTGACCGCACTAGCTAGCTAATTCTTGTCATCTGTGGTGTGATAAAAGCTTGCCAACTTTCTTCACCATGATACCAACTTGTGTATCGTAGGTGTTCCATATAGCTCGCCTAGTAGAGCTGGGAGCCCATGTACTGGCGCGTGTCAGTCCCCTCTGTCTCCCCCTTTTAAAATCTGTTTCTATGATAACATCCCAAAAAGAATAACATGAAATTCAGAGTGAAGAGCTTGCTTTTGTACGTGACAAGCTACAGTGCTTTTCACAAATGCAGGCCCCTGAATCGCTACAAAGGAGTTATAAGTGCTTCATTTTGAAATGGCCGGGCTTTCACTCTTGGAGGCAACTGCCTAATGGTTAAAAATAAAAGTCCTGATAAAATTGATGAATTTTGAAATTTGAATTTGTTTTTCATTCAGGTGAAGATTCAACCCGTTGCCAAGTACGACTGGGAACACAAGTATTATTACGGCAGACTGATCGCGGTGTCCAACTCCTTCGTGGCCTACGCCATCAGAGGTGAGTCCTGCAGTCATCACATGCAGAGATCTGAAACTAAAACCATTCTTCAGAGAATTAGGGCAATGATATTGTATGTGGCGGTAATTGTACAATGCTTTGATTTTGTTTTATGTTGCCTTTAAGTTTTTTTCCAGTATTTGAATTACAGCTGCAATTCTCTGTATTCTCTGAGTATGTGGTTGCATAGGCTACAGTGCTGTGGATACCTTTTTATCTCTTTCTTTAATCTAAACATCTCTTCCCTCAGGAGCCAACAACCACGCTATGATCCGTGTCCTGAGCGTTGGCTCTGCGGAGCGCTCCCTGCTGAAGGGCTTCACCGGAGCCGTCACAGATCTGGCTTTCGCTCACCTCGACTCGTCCCTGTTGGGCTGTGTGGACGAGGCGGGCAACCTGATGGTCTGGCAGCTCACCTGCACAGCAAGCAAGATACTGTATCCTGACATGTGGGAGGAATAGAAAAGGAGTGTGTAGCAGGATGTGCAGGTGTGATTTGTGTCGAAAGGGGTGTGAAATCTCTTAGCGCTGGCCAGCTAACCAATCAGAGCAGACTGGGCTCTGGTTTCAGACAGAGGGTGAAAAGAGGTTCTGCAGTATGAGGAAAATAAAAAACATTTTGAACATTAAAGCATGGAGACATGTCACAGTAGAGGCACTAAATACAAATCTGCAAATGAACAGAATATGTCCTCTT
The DNA here is from genome assembly GCA_031216635.1 of Dissostichus eleginoides. NCBI lineage: Eukaryota > Metazoa > Chordata > Actinopteri > Perciformes > Nototheniidae > Dissostichus > Dissostichus eleginoides. The sequence continues at coordinate 31,804,005 of CM062273.1, read as the reverse complement.
TAACAAAAAAACGATTTAAAACTTTTTTTAGGTTGATGGATTTTAAAATTGCTTCATTTTTCAACAGACCAAAAAGGTCATTAACATTTTCATAAATAATAAAATGTGCGCTCTCTCTTCCTGATTGACATGACAGTAAATAATATACATATTTATATTCAGTAAAGCTAATGCATTAGAGGTAAAAATGACCCCTTTGGTGGTTCTTGGTTTAATAGTCCTATTTTTTTCTTTTCATCCCATAACCCCTTTAATTCAATAAATAATTTAGAAAAAAACCTACCTTAGAAAAAGTCTTTAAAAGAGATCAGGGGGTAGAAATTATTCCCTTGGCGATCTAGTGTTAAAAGAGTGCCGTACCCATCACACGCTTTGGTTCCATTTTCCCTAACCCTCGCTCCCTGCAGTGATCAGGTGGTGGTTCATATCCGACGGCCAGAAGACTCCCCGCTGAACTCCCACCGCCGCCTCATATGGTGCCCATTCATCCAGGAAGACAACGAGGAGAACCAGGATGACCCCAGCCAGACTTTAGCTCTTTTGCACGAAGACTTGGTAACATGATGTTTGAGTTTCAGAATCAGATCACTAGAGGAAAAAAAAGTAGGCTTTGCATACATTATTGTATCCCCCTCTTTGTCTAGGCTGAGGTGTGGGACCTGGAGGTCTTGAGGGCCACCTACAGCAGTTGGCCCGTCGATGCTGCCGACGTGAAAGATGGCCTCATCACAGTCAAGGGACACACACAGGTACCAGTCAGGATAAACCAGTAGTGTAAAGAATGATTGTATAATGTTGAATATTGCTCAACTAAGGGCCTTCAAATGGCGCCTTTTTCTGAGCACCAGCATCTTCTTAGCATACACAGGGCTTAAGTCAAACATGTATCAAATCCAGTACATTTCAATTACAAACAAAGACAGAGAAGTACTATAGTTGTGTACTGCACCATTTTGGTTTAGTTGAACACATATCCCGTGCAGTTCTGAATGTGTTTGTTGTTTTACGTCTGCCTCTCCAGCGGGTCAGTGAAGGGGCCCTGTCTCCAGATGGAACCGTGTTAGCCACAGCCAGCCATGATGGATACATCAAGTTCTGGCAGATTTACATAGAGGGGGGGCAGGACCAGCCCAGGTAAGCAAAGGGAGTTTTAAAATGCACATTTATATTTTTTAAGAAATATATACACATTTGTTTTAGCTTGAGTTTTTCCCTCTCACCTACTCTATGGCTTTGGGTTTATTGTAACCAAATTCTTCCCACTTTTGATTTGTATCCAGATGTCTTCATGAATTGCGGCCTCACGGAGGACGCCCCCTTTCCTGCCTTCTTTTCTGCGACAACCACAAAAGACAGGACCCCGAGTTAGTACACACCGGTGCACACAGCTTTCAGGGAGGATTGTCACAGAATTCATATATTCATCGGAGGCTGTTGCTGTTCTCTTAACTTTCACTCTTTGTAGGGTTCCTTTCTGGCGGTTCCTTATAACTGGAGCGGATCAGAACCAGGAGTTGAAGCTGTGGTGCACTGTGTCCTGGACCTGTTTACAGACCATCAGGTTACTGCTTTACTCCATCATTTAAAGTTAAAATCCTTCTTTGAACTGTATTCTGTAGGGATGCTCCGATCGATCGGCCGCCGATCGATATCGGCGATCGATATCGGCCGATATTCACTCTCTGCCGATCGATCGGTGCTCTCTATAAATGCCGATCGGGAGAGCCGATCACATGACATAAAATACATGACACTTTTCTCTGTGCGCGGCAAAACAAGCTCGCCAAAATGGCTTCACCAGTCTGGCAGTATTTTAACGTATCCGAAAAAGACAGTAAAATAGCGGTATGCAACGTGTGTGAAGCAGAAATCCTGCAGCTCCGCCTGCTGTGACGGACCGGTGAGCGGAGCAACACACACAGTTAGACCTAACACACTTAGCTAGTTTATCTACCTCTGGAACAAGCTAAACTAGTTATAAATATGTTTATTCTCCACTGTCGGGTCACTCATTACTGGATCAGTGAGCTGCATGAGACGATACTGACAGGCTGTCAGGAGAGAGAGAGAGAGAGGGAGAGGAAAAGAGAGCGCTTCCGCTCCTTTCTCCCGTGTTATTATCCAAAGTTAATGTAAACTTGAATAATGTACTTCATTTGAATGTAATAATTATGTTGGTTGTTGTTTGTGGAAGCGCCAGTGAATGTGCCCCATTAACTGAGTTTTAAACATCACTTTAAATGGAAGATCCCCATAGCCCCCACCCACTTGATCGGTATCGGCCGATACTGATTCCGGCGATCGGTGATCGGCCCCAAAATTGGCGATCGGAGCATCCCTAGTATTCTGTGTACATAGTGTGTACTAAGGCTTGACAATATATTATACTATGTCATGGTATACCATCATCTGTCATCAATCATTATTAGATAATTTTAGCTAATTAATAAACGATTCAGATAGTTTGACCTGAAACAAAATCAATATTAATTTTCTTTTTATCTTGCCTCCTCTTTCATTCTGACACAGCCACCTACAGCGATAGTTTTGATGCCTGTTTGATCTATTCTCTTTTTGTGAGCGACAATCCAATCTTTACAAATGATAAAAAGTATAAATTATATTTGATAGAAATCATATGATTCAGATGTTTCTGTCCTAAGAGAGCAAGGGTTGAGTGGACACTTTATCTTTTATCCCCTGCTAACTGTAGTATTGCATCTAAATATGTTATATCTTACTAGAGCATACATTATATTTCAATTATGTTTCCATATTTTTACAAACCATGGTTCGTCATGTGGCCTTAGAGGTTTTGAATTTAGGCCAATAATTCGATGTCCTTGGAAATGTTTTGTAAAGAGACATCGGTCAGACAAGTTTTTTCATTTTTCAAACTTGGTTAGTATATGCGCTATGTTTTTTGTCTGCATTTTTGCATCCACACTTGCTTCATTGTTGTAAGTCACCAACTGACTTGAAAGTGCAAGGCTGCATGCATGAGTCATTAAAGTGGAATGATGTAGTTAAATATGTTTGTCTGGTAGTGTCCCATCACATACTGTTGGTGATTAAGACTAGTCTGAATTTGATTCACTGTTCAAAAGACTTGTTGATAATTATTCCTCTAATCTGAAGCTCGTTCTATTAGTACTGTTGTATGAAAGCAGCATGTTTAAAGATGCTAATGCTGGTGGTTTTCCTTTTTGTTTTAAAGGTTTTCTCCAGATATGTTTAACTCATCAGTTCTGCCAAGTCTGAAGGCGAGCCTGGACCTCTCCTCAGAGTTTCTCATCCTTACTGACGTCCAGAGGAAGGTCAGCAAAATGATGTTTACAAATACTATTGATCAACTTTTAATGACTTAGTGGAGATTTACAATTCAAGCGTGTTGGTGTTCCTTTAAGAAACACTAAAAAGCTGACATTGCATTACCATTTACCACGTCATACATATGGCCTCATTTTTGTTGTTGTCGCTCTTTACCAGGTTCTGTATGTGATGGAGCTGCGGCAGGATCTGGACAAAGGCATGGCCACCTTCACAGCTGTGTCAGAGTTCCTTCTGACCCACCCTGTGCTCAGCTTCGGGGTCCGGGACGTCGCACACAGCCGACTGCGACACACTGAGGTCCTCCCTGCTGAGGAAGAGAGCGAGAGTCTCACAACAGGTGTGTTTATGCGACTGAAGTTGTAGTACCAACATTAGGCCACTATGAAAATGTGCTTTAACGCCCAGCTAACTTCCCGGGGGCTTGACTCACACAGAATCACGTTAAAACAAATACGTACCCTTGCACCACAAAACCACCTAACCTGCAATCCTGGTCATTCCTCTTACCATAGTTTTTTGCCATAAACATATTGCGTGTTGTCATTTTAGGTATTCAAAGAGGTTACCACACAATCTGTATTGACCTTTATTCAACTGAAAGGCGTGGTAAATATATGTAGCAGCATTGATCCTTACTAACTCTGCATTGCTTTGTGTGTGTGTGTGTGTGTGTGTGTGTGTGTGTGTTTTTTCTTCCAGAGGGAATTCAAGGACCAACAGAGTCCAAGTCTGGGATCCAAATTAAACTTTACTGTGTTCACACCAAGTACGTTTTTCTTGTTTCGATTTTTTTTTAACAAAGCAGGATACAACCCTGGTTATGAATGTACCCATGCATGTATATGAGGACTAGGACTGAACTGAGTGCATTTGTGTGTTTCCAGGAGTCTACAGGATGTCCAGATCTGGTTTCAGCCCAACTTGAGTTCCAACTTTCCATGCTTCCTGCCCCATTCTGATTCCCAGGATGGTTTTGGTAAGTCATAGTCGCAAGAATACCAAACGTTGCAGAGAGAAACAATACAAATCCAAAATCATGGAGGTGATGCAGCTTTAGGTTTACCCAGACGTCCTACCAAAAATAGTCAGTGTTGACCAGGTGTCGCATAAATCCCAAGACTTCCCCCAATACATCATGACAGAAGGAGGAAATGGGTTGAGATTATTTATGCCGTTATATAAGAGAAAACATAGTATAAACCTTACTCATTCAATCCAATATTTGTTATGACAGAGAATTGATGTAACATTTTTGTGATCCCTAACAGATCCCTTTCATTGTGTGTTTTGGCACAATGTGGAATATAAATATTTTTAGATAAAACGGTATAATGTTTTTAAATTTGTTTGACCCTTTTGGTACATATAAACTACATTATTGTATACATTTTTTTCTCCGTCCTTTGCTTTGGTTTTTCACTTTAAATTTTACAAAAATGTGTCTGCATAAATTACAGAACAGAACACTACTTTTGGAAAAGTTGCGGTCAAGACATGTATGTGCATTACTCAAATGTTGTGTGTCCAGCAGGGTTTTCAGACCATCTCACTGACCAGAGCTCAGACAAGGAATCAGGAAGTGGCTCCCAGACCGACCTTCGGAAGATCCCATCACTTCCTGCTCCAACTGACTTCCTGTCAAACTCGGGGGCTAACAGCATTACCAAGCTGATGACCCCCGATGCCTTCATGACACCCAGTGCTTCGGTACGAACACACAAGCTTTATGTACTGCTTCTTTGTTTTTTATTCATTAACAAGCAGTATAGGCTGTATGGTTCTTGTCTGAGTTTCAACATAGAATGCAGTTTACAGAATAGCCATTAAAAGGACATCATGCTTCAGACTTTTTTATGTGTCGCTTAGCAACATCTTGCTCCATCAATAACACCTTCTCCCATGTATTAAAGCTTCTACTGGCCCTCAGCAAACACAAGGCCATAACCTTAGTAATAGACAACATCTTTACTGACCACTGAAGAACAGCAACAGTGTTTTAATCTGTAGGCTTTTTGGGAACCATACCATGATACTTGCTGTTTGTAATAAATCACTGTTTTGTCACAATCTAGGTTCCGGCTTCTCCTGGCAGCAGCGCCAGCAGTCTGAGCATTGTGACTGCTATCAGCAGCAACTCTGACTCTACTAACAGGTACACTTGTAATATGCAAATAGGATTAGAACATTTCGCAGACTGAAAACCCACCTGTTTCCAGTGCACCTTGGCCTAAAAACATAAATAATAATGAATAAATTGTAACACTTACAAGGTTTATTTGAAGGGAATGCACTCGCCTTACAATGGTTTGACTTATTTTAAGCAAATGTACCTGCATGTCTCTTGCTTTTGTTTCTGCATGGTTTATTGCACTTAATGCGAGTTGCTTTGGATTAAAGCCTCAGCTATTTTAAGTGTAAGGTCATGTAATATTTTATAATGTAGTAATTGGAAGTCATTACCTTCATCTATTTGCTCATCTATGTCTTCCTCTTTTAGCTTTAAATACAGACTTTGTAAATAATAACAAATCTCCTGTGCCCTGTACTACGAAGCAGGATTTGCGGTTAGCGAGGTAACTTCAGGGTTAGCTCAGGGTTTCCGGTCCTACGAAGCTGGTTCACTTCTTACCGTGGTAGATCTCCATGGTAACTTATGCTGAACACATAACCTGCTCCGGAGCAGGTCATGTGTTCAGCATCGCGTTTTTTAGGGTTAGTTAAGCCAGGTAACTCAAACATATCCAGGGTCTGTTGAACTGGCTTCGTCGTACAGGCCAATGCTCTTATAGTCACTCATGTTTTTGCGTGTGTCACTGTGTGCAGAGCTATGGACGATGTGAGTCAGAGTCCTAACAGAGCAGAGAACACCAGCAGCAGCAGTCTGGCTCTCTCCACCAGCAGCCCCCGACCTGCTTCTGCTGTGCTGCTGCCCGGACTGGAGAGCCTGCAGGTAAGACATGAGGCACTATACAACTAATGCTAACAAAAGGCATGTTTTTGTTAAAGAGCACATTTCAACAAGGCTTTTCAGCGTGCTTTGCAGAAACATTAATAACAGTGAGATAAAAGAAACACATTGTAAAATGTAATTTAAGAAACAAGCAATAAAAGGACAAGAGAATACAAATTAAAACAAGTTAAAATAGAATAAGCCGGGTATAAAATAAATTAGAAAAATTACAGTGCCGTGTAGGATATGAAAATTCATTGATTTAATAAAGGCACAAGTATAAAGGAAAAGGATTGATTTAATGTTTGTTGCAGATATATGTAGTATAATAGCTAAACATAACCAGGCTCCCTTTAATCTGAATAGGATGGCTTTTTTTGTTCATAACACTCATCATCTCCATCCAGGCTTTAGCGTCTCCCAGCGGGCCCCTGGCACTGGACGGCCCTCAGGTTCTGGATGCCCCCCTCCTGCCCCCTCTGGCCTCTCCGACCAGGACCCGCTCCCCTGACGTCATCTCCTCAGCCTCCACAGCCATGTCCCAGGACATGCCGGAGATCGCCTCCCAGACCCTGCAGCTTCAGCGGGTCCTTGGGTCCAGTCTTGAGTCTTCCCCTCTATCCGCTCTGCAGACGGACAGCATGGCCTCGGCTGCGTCCGCCCTGCACCTGCTCACCTCCCCACGCACAGCCAACAACAACAGGTACAAGGATGAGAAGCAATGGAGAAAGTGCAACGCAAAAGTGAATGCTGACATAAATGTTCACAACTTATCTCAGATGCTGTCTGCTATCCATCCATCTACCAATCCTTTTATCTTTCCGTCTATCTATTCATCCATCTATCTTGTCGTCTATCCATCTATCCTATTACCAATCCTTTTATCTGTCGTTCATCCATCTAGTTATCGGAATCAAAACACTTTTATTCCTCCCACATCGGGGAAATGTACATTGTTACTGGGGAGGTTGTGGCTCAGTGGTTAGTGCGCTGATCTTCAGATCACGGGGGCACTGGTTTGAATCCCGCTGCAGTCAACATTCCGCTGTGTCCTTCCCTCCAAATTGTTCCTGTGGGGATTGCCCACAGTACTGAATGTATGTAAGTTGCTTTGGATAAAAGCGTCTAACAAATGACATGTAATGTTACAGCAAAAGTGAAGATAAAACACTATTGGATTAAGGGCTTGCACAAAATATAAAACATTACAAATTAAGTTATTCTTATCCATCCTTCCATCCATCAATCTGTCTCTCCGTCCATCCATCTATCCATCCATACTCAAACAAACATGCAAGCATTGAAAAATGTTTACCAGTCATTTAAACCATGGAGACATTTTGGTTAACAAACTATGTTTTTTAACAAACAAAACCATTTTCTGTTTCAGCCTTTTGTCCCTGGAACTCGGAGGTGCTGATATCTCAGTGGGTGGAGCAGTGGAGTCAGAGCCCAGACTAAGCAACACCCCGTCTCTGCTGGAGAACACCCTATCACAGGAGAACCCGGGGGCGGGGGGAGGGTCAGAGGGGAGCATCAGCCACACACCCTGGCCGGCTGCGCCTGACATCACCAGAGAAACCAGGAACAGTCTCAGGGACAATGGTCTTGGAGACTGGTAAGAATTGCATCAAACAGTTCTAAACATAATCATGTACACAAAGGATTTAAAAAAGCTCTAAAATCTAGTTTTCAAGTGTGACCACTACTTTACTTTAGTAAACTTTGACATGCGTTGGAGAAAATATTTCAAATATGTCTGGAGGTGTTTGTGTCATTCCGAACAAAGGAAAATGATTGACAAAACTAGTATTGTTCACCATAGAGTATTTTTAGGACAACCCGGACGTTAGCATTGCAAGGGCTCCCTTAACTAAACTAATTGCAACAAAAAAAAGAGATCTGTGAGAAACTACATTTTGTGATACTTAAAAGTTTGGTACATATTAACCTATCACCTTTATGATTTTTGAAGCATCAATGCAATCAGCAGAAGTAAATACGTAGCTATAAGGCTAAATATTAGGCTAGAAACAAATTACATCGCAGTTGCTTGACTTTATGTCAACAACGCTCGGCTAAAGGGGGTTCATGTTGGGCGTGACGACATTAAATAATCTTGTTACTTGTTAGCAATCACTGTTTCTATGACACAGAAGATTTGGACATTTGTGAGTGGGGTATTTACTGACATATTTTATGTTGTAGAACACAAACTGAAAATCTATTCAGCTTGTGTCAACCACAGACCTTTTTTTGGTAATCTAACCAAAAACTCTTTCAAAAAAAATACGTTGACATTGAGACAAGGGAGGCTAAAAGTGCTAAATGCTAACTCATTCCTGCACCACTCTATTTACAAAATCCTAACACAAAAGTCTGATTTAGTGCCCACTGTCATAAATACAAATTGCACATTGTTATTTTTGTTTAAAAAGGTGCATAATCTTGTTTTAACCTACCGAAGCATATCCAGTACCAGAACGTAGACACATCATAATGTAAACAAGCAGTAAGGCTTGCAAATGTAAAGCAAAGTGATAACATGTCATTGACAAAATGACCAGTCAGTTGTCAAAGCAGTGTGAAAAACATTTCTCAAAAGTGTCACATTTCTACTTTGTTGCAGTTCAAGGGAGGAGGCGAAGGACCGACACTTGAACTCACCTTACCACCGGCGCTCCTACCACCTCCCACAGAACGACAGTCAGGACGCCGGCGCTGAGCAGAGGTAACACAAATGAACAAATAAGATATGTCCAATTTCATCCTAGATGGAAGATATCACAAAACAAGGCAGCACAAGTTCAGTACTTTATTTGAGGCACAATAACATCTTGATGTTAGCGATCTTTTGCAAGATGATTAGGTTGCATGAACTCTGATACATGATAACTGCAGTGGTCTAGTCTGTTCTTATCTTCATGTTTCTATGTCTGTTCAGTGACCCTGATGATGAGGTGCCCACCATGGCAGCATCCTCAGGAAACTGTGGTCGTTCTTCCCACAGACTACCAGTTAAGGAGTGGAAGACCTCACCACGAGGCTCACCAAAAGTAAAGAGGAAGACCAAGAAAGATGACAGGTATGTTGTTTGTTAGTGAAGGAATCAATTAGTGTTCCCAGTCCTGAATTTTGTACAGGACGGAGACTGGCCGTTTCTCAATGTCGAGTAAAGCTTCTGCAGAGCCACTATTTCAAGCATACTACGTCATCGAGTGGCGCCGAAAGCTGGGCATTTAAACAGTCCTTTGGCGCCACTCGATGACGTAGTATACTTGAAATAGTGGCTCTGCAGCAGCTTTACTCGACATTGAGAAACGGCCACAGTTTCAACATTTAAGAGGATGCAAAAGACATCCTCCTACATCTTTCTCAGTCTGCTCTGATTGGTTAACTGTCCGGCTCCGTTGTTATTGGTCAACCGTTTAGAGGTGTCCAGCCCCTTAGCCTATCACGTACAATGTGTTGGAGCGCTAGCCAATAGAGAACAGCAGTGACGCATCCTAAAACCCGGAAGTAAACTTCTTCCGGTTCCATCGTCAAAAAACAATGCAATTTCTCCATAGGGTTTTGGAAAATAGCTCAAAATAAGGTCTGTGGTTGAAACACATTTAAGAGAGGGATCACGTTTTGTTCAGCCAGATAATCTCCACATATCTACGCTACTTTTATAATTTTCGAATCATAAATCTAGTCGCCAGAAGCAAAATGCTAACGTTATGCTATAAAGGAACTACAAGCTAGAACGGCAGGGTCGCACTACTCAACGTCACGCCAACTTAAGATCGCCTCAACTGACTTTCGCGCGCTTGCATATTTTAACAAAGCTTTTCATTTTAGCCACGCTGAATTTAACTAGAAGTCATGGCTCTGTCCATTACCAGTCTAATATCTTTTTACAAAGATGACAAGAAGAGTGTAGATAGAGGAGAGAACCACTACAAGTCAGGACACGTACAACAGTGCAGCCTGGATGAAGGTGTGCTTACCGGTGTTGTGAGGGCTAGCATGAGGGACAAGGTTTATAGAGTGTCGGTGAGTAGTGATAGCAAGAGCACCGTTAACCTAGAGTTAATTTATTCACATTAGTGATATTAATTCCCATCAACAAATCCATTTTATGTGTTACATGAAATCTTTATTACAAATATTACACACCAGAAAACACAGAAATATCCATGAAATAAACATACAGTAGGCTATAAAAAATTAAAAGGGATAATTGGGAAGGCATTACAAATGTAAATATATTTTAAATAATGAAACAATCTCACCCCACAGGTATACTACAGATACTTAAGATAGGCATATACTCTCTTTCAAGCAGAACACAGGGGGAAAGAAATTTAGCGGGAGTGTTTACGTAATCGGCGTAATGACGTACAACGGCCTCGACCATTTCTGTAGTCCACTAATGCCACTTGTTAACAACCATCGTTTTTCCGACACGTAAACTCTTCAGAAATCACCAGCGGGGTCACTGCTGATGTATTTAATGTGGTAGAACAAAACGTGATCTATCTCTTAATTTTGTGTCAAACACAGACCTTATTTGGAGCTATTTTCCAAATCCCTATGGAGAAATTGCATTGCTTTTTGACGAAGGAATCGGAAGTGGTAAAAATGCTAACTTACTTCCGGGTTTTAGGACGCGTCACTGCAGTTCTCTATAGAGAGCGTGTCATATAGATAGGAATAAACATATGTTCAATGCCTCTTTGAATTAGTTGTTTTAATATCTTTGAATTAGTTTGTTTTAATATCTTTGAATTAGTTGTTTGATTTATTTTGACCTTAGTATAACTCAAACTCCATAACATAGCTACATCACTACATCACAATCATACATTGGCAAGCGCTGCAACACATAGTACTCGTAGGCTAAGGGGAGGGACATATATAAGCGGTTGACCAATCACAACAGCAAAGAGGCGCTGCAGCAGTATGACAACAATAAAGACCTTTTTGAACATTAAAGAACATACACTTTAGATCAGGGGTGCCCAACCTTTTTTGAACCAAGAGCTACTTTTAAAGTTGCCAGTCTGCCGAGATCTACCAGTCCAAATAGAGAGAGGGGGGGGGGGGGGTGGGCTGGGGTGCTAGCGAACTGTCAACTGGGGGGAGCCTCGCTGCGGGGAAACGGCGGACCTCTGTCGGTGCAACTTCAATGATGCCTTTTAAAAACATAAACAATTAAGGGCGGTGACGGCTGTCAGCGAATCGAGCCGGCCCTTGGCGACCGGCCGTTCTGTGATTCTCCAGATTCTCCAGATGGCCAGTCCGCGGAGGATGGAAAATACATACCGGAAGTAAACAAAGACGTGCAACGGGACGGTGTTCCCACGGGAAACAAAACTTAAAATATGAAATGAAACAATCTCATCTCTTAAAATTCACAACTTATTATGAATTGAACATTCACAAACTTATAATTATGTATTCACATGTTTAACTCTGTTCCATATGCACGCAACGAACAGAAGAGCGTAGGGCAGAATTAGGAGGGAATTCCGTCTCGTAGCGTTTGTGCACCGTTTTGAAATGTCTCTCTAAATTACCCTTCTTCGGTAAAGCCATTGCAGATAAGACAGATTTGAATTGGAATAAACAAAAAAATAATCATCCTCCCACTCGGAGTGAAAATGATATATTTTGGGCTTTTTTGCTTCTGCCATAATTGCGGTCTTGTGTGTGTGCGGACTGTCACTCCTGTTGACACGGACAACGTCAGCGAACTAGTGCCCACTGCCCACCAGCCAGCCACGCCCCGACACATGGGGTCACGCCAATCACAAAGCTTTGATGCGTTCAAGTGCATTATTCTGGCACAGGAAGATTATGTTAGAGGACATAAACGATAAAACAGAATATTGTTGTTCTATTTTTAGACACATCTCGCGATCGACTGGTTGGGCACCCCTGCTTTAGATAAAGGGTAAAAGATAAACCTAAAAATAAGCATAATATGCCCTCTTTAATTGGTTTTCTGTAACTCAATCCAAAACAATCATTAATTGGATGTTAATATCTGCATTTAACATAAATGTATTAAAGATAGTCAGTCTCTAACCACATACATAATGACTTGAGTCATTGGTTGAGTATATTCAATAAAGGTGTTTCTCCCTTCTCCTCAGTGAATCGTCTCAGTCCAGGCAAATGGAATCTAGTCAGGTAAGGTGCTCACTGAACATTGCTCAGCTTCTTTAGTATTCATTAACTGCTACAGTTATACTTGAATGGGACAAAAGCAATTTAGTATTTTCAAATGATTGGTTCCCTCGATGTTCTCTCGGAAACACATTACACCTTACTTTAACTATGAATTGATTTTTTTGCCACAAGGGGACGACATAATATCAAAACAAGCTTGCAGTTACACAAGCTTTGAAATGCTTTTCCAATCAACCCCCAATGTTGAGCGTTTTCACTTTGTCTTCTTTTTCATCCCGCTCTACCTCCCATAGATGAATGCAGAAGTGCAGGACGAGCTGCTGATGCTCCTGCGCAGCCAGCAGAGGGAGTTAACTGAGCTGCGTGGACAGATTACAGCCATGCAGAGCACCATCATGGTCCAGGTGGAGCACGTCCTCTCCAACCACCAGGAACAAGAACGTATCCTTCAGTCTTTTTCAAACTGGATTTGATATTTCTTTCATTTTACACCTCACTTAGTAAAAAGTGTCCTAAAGCCACGAAAAGGGTTGTGTATAGAGTTGTGCAGGAATGAGTCCTTAACCGGAAAGGAGTTTGCCTTTTAGTACTTTTTTAATGTGTTTTTGATTGGATGTCTGAAATAAGGTCTGTGGTTAACACAAACTAAGTAGATTTTTGTTTTACGGCATAAGATACGCCAGTAAACACTCCATTTGTGACTGTCGGAAGCTTTCACGTGTCTTCAAACAGCGGTTGCTAACAAGTGGCCAAATGAGACTGCTAAACGTCATCACACCAACAGTAGCCGCCTTTACCTCACCATTGATGACGTCATGCGACTGTGATGTCGTTTATGTATGTTTATAGCCTAACGTTAGCTTTTTACTTCTGGCGATTACAATTCAACTATTAAAAAAAGGGGTGTTGAGTAAATATGATCCTGCCTAACAAAAATTGTACGTATCATAGATGTGCGTTTTCTTATTTTTCGCAATATGGAAAATCCCGTTGCTTTTTGTTGAAGTAGCCCTTGGGAGGCTTACTTGGATATTGGATGTATCGCAACTCTTAACAAAAAGCTATTTAAAATGCATGTATTTTCTGATAAATTCCTACAAAGTTGTTTTAACAGTTCACCCGCAGGTCTCTATGATGGGCGTTTTACATATTTGTTTTGAGCCTTGACCTTTTGTGACCTCAGAGCGCAGACTAGAGCGAGTGCTGGCAGAGAGTCAGAATCATCAGCAGCAGCTCCAGGATCAGCTGAGCCAGCAGCTCAGCCACACCCTCAGCTCAGTGCTCACCAACAGGATGGACAAGGTGCTGCGGGAGGAGATGAAGAAAACAGTCCCACAAAGTAAGACAAACACACGTCATTTAGAATGAAATCTGCAATCAGACACAACAGAGCAGAGCTGTACTCTGCTGAGACAAAGTGGATTGTTTCTAAGAGCAATCATGTACATTTATTACCAGATGATGGTGGTATTGCACCATTTTGTTGATTGCTGGATGCAGAGGAGGATTGTTTCAAAGTAGAATAGAATTGGAGTGATGAAACCCTCTTTAATGGTCACACATGCAGAGCACACAGCACACACAGTGACATGTGTTCTCTGCTTTTAACCCATCCTAGTACCAGGAGTCTAGTCCTAGGAGCAGTGGGCAGCTATTGCACAGCGCCCGGGGCAAGTAGTGCTTATGATCATCATGATTAATCACAAGTTTAAAATTGTAGTATTGTTTTTTGGGAGGCGTTAAAACAAATACACTTGTGGTGTTGTAATAAAGAAATGCATGACAAATTGGTAAGAGAAATCGCAAGGTTTTCACTAGGGCTGCTCGATTATGGCAAAAATCATAATCTCAATTATTTGGGTCAATAATTGATATCACGATTATTAAAAACGATTATCCATTTACTTTGAAAACATCCATTTATTGAAGAAAAAAAAATGTGAACAGTATGTTTTTAACAGTTGATTACCCTGAACTTTAAGTATAATTCAACTGAAAAACCAATAAAAAAGAAGAAATAATATAATTGTTTTATTTCAATTATGTTGTTTTCATAATCGTTGCAAGCCAAAATCGTAATTGCGATTTAAAATACGATTAATTGAGCAGCCCTAGTTTTCACTTTATTATAACATTTTTGAATTCTTAGCATGAAGTCCGGCAATTTTTTGACACTTGGCTAAAGCATCAACAAAGCCGCTGGGATCCCCCTCTGTATAATGTGCGCTAGAGAGAGCATATTATCTCTGCTGCTGTCACACTGCGAGCACTATCTGTTCCTAGTGGTGACCCTGTCCACTAGCTCCTACTCCTGTGCAACTTTATAGACTGGCGCATGCTTCAGCAAGATGCCCTTGCTCAGTTTTCCAGAAATCTGATCAGTCTGTTGCACACTGGTGTCTCCTGTCCTAGTGTTCCCACTTGTATGCAATCCAATTGAAGGCTTGGTTCATCGGACCAAAGTGTACAAATGTTATCAATAGCTGTGTCTAAGGTACTTCCACCATGTCTACCATTTCTGAGTATTAATGTGCTTTATGCTCCAGCACAGACAGTGAGTGAGCTCAGCTCGCAGCTTATGTCTTGGATGAGATTCAAAACAACAAAGCAGATATTCTTATCTTTGTAAAGAAAACCACATCTATTTATTATTTATATGTATAGGTACTTTAAGAGGTATTAGTCCTTTTTCTTTTACTATTCGGAAGGCGAGGCCAACTGTAGCTAGAAGGCTTTTCCTAAGAGGTGGGTCTTTGATTGGAAATGAAAGCAATGTTCCAGGCTATTGAAACATTGTGCTTACACAGATTCTCAAGGTCAATATGTTCTGTATGAATAATAAGAGCAGAACATGGACCGGTTTATGTTCCTTTTTATTTATGTAATTGTATTGCTTTTATATCTCTTACATTTAACTTTACTGGACAAAAAGGTTTTTGTTGGTATTTAGATCCTGGAAAACATTTTCATTGAGTGGGTACTTGTATAGCAATTAGGAATTTTAAAGCAGTCCTTTTCAAAAAGAAGGTTATATTAAAGGTTGTTTTATACATTTCTGATTGTATTTGTGCTTAGGTTGAAGGCCCGGAAGACTTTAAACGGTTTTCTTTCTTTTTCTTCTTTATCCTAAAGATTGAATTATTTTCCTGGCACAAAAACAGGATTCATGACAACAAAAAAATGTTGATTATCTGACAAATTCTTATTATGAACATGGGTATCTTCCCAGAATTGAAAAGTCTGCATCCCTAGGTAATAATTTAAGTAACAGCACAAATCATTGCTGTATGCCTGTACGTACAACTAGCCTAAATCTAAATCAGGGATACACTGCTCCAACTCTTTCTCTCCTGTCTTCCATACCATAAAGTATCTGCAGATGTTGAGTAAAATCCAGATTTTAGTGATCAATTATTATTTTTTTCTGTACATTGACTCTGTTAGGCATTGTTCTCATCTTTCCAATGCTTGATGCAAGTAATGAGGTCAGGGATTTTCTGCAGCTTCCAAAACTAACCGGCGGTGACTGATTAAACAGATAACTCAAATATAATTGTTTTGGATTCCCTAATAGGCAAAACCTTGATAGTTTTGGTAAATGTGGTCTACTTATGGCGCATTTCCACTGCAGCACGTAGCACGGTTTAAGCGTGCCGTTTTTTTTTGCTTTTCCACTAGGGGTAGTTCCGGCCCAGGGCTACTTTTTCACCTTTTTGAGGAGCTGTGAGCTCTGAGTGCTAATAGCTAACAGCTGATGTTGGTTTTGTGTTTCGCATTGAAGATGACATCACGGCTCCGCCTACACTGCGTTACTATAGTTACTGCCCCAGCTACTAAACTGTAATGGAAACGCAGCATAAAGTGAGCCTGGCCTACCAAGGCCTAACTATACCGTACTAAGCCGTGCGAGGCTCTGCAGTGGAAATGCACCATTACTGTATTTTGATCTGTCTCTTTTTTTCTGGTTTGGTCCATGGGTTAGAAAATGGACACTCAAGTGCACACTAGGCTGTACATCAATACATTACAATATTGTTTCTTACATGACAGCTTGACAGCTGACCAAGACGTATATAAATTAGATATGACGAAGGCAGCCTGGGTGTGTTGGACTGCCACACTAGAAAGAAGCTGTCTTTCCTCTCCTCTCCTGTCCTTTAACTCCAGTATGAGATACTCCTGTGTTTATTTCTCCTGCCTTGATCCCTAATTAAAGTGCAGTTTTTGCTAATCTCTCCTCATTATTCATTCCTCTCTCCAGCAATTTCTAAGAGTCTGGAGCCAGTGACCGGTCAGCTGAATAACACAATTGCTGCTAAGCTGACCGCTGTGGAGATCACCCTGAAGGACAATGTCAGCAAGGTGGTCAAATCTAAGGTAAGATGCAGCCATTAAAACTGTTCTGCCGCAAGGAATTGTGGGACAGCAATATCTCCTTATCTTTCCTAAAGGCTGGTCCAGTGTGTCCTATGCTTAACGAGTTAATAAAAGGAGGCATTGAAGCTCCTTTCCTATCATCTAAAGATTCCAACAGCTCTTATCATGGCCGCCACTTAAAGGTGGGGTAGGTAATTCACCTCAGAAAAACTTTTTGTTATATTCCATGGAATGCTCTTAACATCCCGATAGCAATGAATACATTAAATGCTTTGACAATAAATACATAAAAAAATGTCATCTGTGGAAGCCGTGGCGCTGTAAAAAGCACGACCAATCATCTGAGCCGGCCCGGCTTAAATAACTGGATGGCCTACCTGCCTGTCAGCCTTCCATCTCGTGCACAAACTTATCTCGTGCCCTCATTGGTCATGTTCGTGTGTGTTGGAGGAGGGGCTCTGTAAGGAAGTCTGAAGGGAGAGGCAGATTTGTTTTGGCTGCGTACTTTCAAATTCTAGCGCACTCGAGCTGGTTTCTCCATTCTTACCTACCCTACCTTTAAGTACTTCCAGGGTCATTTCACTCAGTTAATAACCTTCTTAAGCACAAAAAACAAAACGATTCGACCTAACCTTATCGTCTTTTGCTTCCCACTTCCTGTTTACAGAACACGACGGATGCAATTGGTCGAGCAGCAGCCGAGGCGATGCAGGGGCCCATCCAGGCGGCCTATAAAGACGCCTTCCAGAGCATCGTGCTGCCTGTTTTCGAAAGAGGATGCCAGTCCATGTTTCAACAAATCAACGACAGCTTTAAACAAGGCACACAAGAATGTAAGGCGACCTTATTTACATGTATTTTAAAACATCCCAATGTGTGGTTTTGTCAGCAAGCGTTATCATTTAGATCAGATATCAAGACCTAGATAACCTTCTGCAACACAAGGCCAGTTTATTAATATGTATTTAAATGCTATTAAATAGACCTTCTATTCGTTCAGAATATGTCTAGACTTTGAAACTGTTCCATTGAAGCTGCTCTGGTGGCACCATGTCTGTTTTTGAGACACTATTATTGCTTTTTTTACATGTTGGTTTTTTCATGGGTTCCTGTTTATCTGCTAGTCTTAATTAACTAACCATCTCTCGAAAATATGCTCAGGGACAGCTTTTGTAATGAGGCCTTTTCAGAATGAGCTGGGCACTGATGTGTTGATAAGCAGTATATTTATTTTTCTGAGAGTGTGCTAATCCTTACCTCTCGAAGCTGGTTGCTGGATGCTTAAATTCACTAAGGCTCTCATCATGTGTACAGAGTTACGCTGCAGTAAATATGGGCAACACAAAACCTCTGAGCTTGTACACTCGTGTTGGCTTGTTCCAATTTAAATGTAATCCATGATCAAATTGAGGGCTTAGCTTTTACGTGTGTAAATATTGACTAACTTTGTGAATGCAGCATTTACATCAGCACTGCCTTCTCGCTACTGTGCAAGCCCTCAGTCCTGTCGTTTACGCGGTTTATCCCAACATTTTACCTATTCATTAAAAGTGAATCTACATATTGAAGGAAAACACTCTTTAATTGACAAATATAAAAATATGCTAAGTTTAAATGGGCCCTATTATCCTCATTTCCAGTTCATATTAGTATTTTGTTCCTCTACTGTGACATATCTCCACGCTTTAATGTTCAAAAAGCTCTTTATCTTTCTCATACTGCCTGTGCTGCAGCACCTATTTTCACCCTCTGTCTGAAACCAGAGCCCAGTCTGCTCTGATTGGTTAGCTGGCCGGCTCTGTTGTGATTGGTCAACAGCACAGAGATGTCCCAGTCTTTGGTCTGTCACATAGAATGTGTTGAAGCGCTAGCCAATAGAAGCCCACATGTTACATAGTGATGTCACTATGTTACAGAAGTTAACCAAGGAGTCCAATTGGGGAGTTTCAGGCAGGGGAGGGGGAGGGGGGGTGGCAGTAGACTAACAATCCAGATCAATGGATCGATACACACTTGTAGTTGAAAATATTGTGATAAAATGCCATTTTTAATAAAGGTTCTAATCTCATCTAGCTTTTTTCTGGGTCTGCTGTTATCAGCTACCCTGAAACAAAACAAAACGTTGGAAAAAAAACAATCCTCTGCTCCAAGAAATCAATTTCGCTTTCCTAATTTTCGATCTGCATGCTTCAGACACAGTAACCTTTTGCTAGCTTTTTACAATATTTCCTGACGGTAATTCAGCTTTGACGTTATGTTTTTGAATTGTATTCACCAACACAATACACGCAATCAAGGAACCTGTGTCATAACATTTTAAACATATATTTAGAAATTCCACAATGCCACATACTACTTTTAAATTGTCTTAGGACTGTGACAAACAAATATCATTCAGTTTGATTGGATCTGATCTAGGGCTGCAGGATTTTGGGAAAAAAATCTAATTGCGATTTTTCTGACAGATATTGCGATTCGATTTGCGATGTTTTTAAGCGACCCAACGGAAGTTTATTGTAAAATGCGGCCATATCTCCGGCTAGGAAGGTCGCATCAACGTGCTCCCGTCTCTAGCACCCCCACAGCCCGAGCTACGAGTGAAAGAACTAAACTTACATGAAACTTCCGTTGGGTTGCTTTAAAGTCAAGCTTCAGTTTAAGATTCACCCTGTAATAGAAACATGTGATGGAGCATTACTAACCTGACTCAGATGGTTTGTTTCACCAAACCATCTAGGAAAGCTCCATTGGAAGCCATTTGGAAAGGGCAGGCACTTTCAAAAATACTTGGCAGGTGATTGGATCAATCTGTCTATCACCTTCTATCATGGGCCACTTCTGATTGGTTAACAATGGCTGGTACATGTGGAGCAAAGCACTTCTGATTGTTGTGGATGACTGACACACAAGAAGAAAAAAAAACAAGTTAAAAAAAACAAGTTAAAAAAAATCGCAGGCTTTGCGATTTGATAATCGCATCATTTCAAATCGATTAATCGTTCAGCCCTAATCTGATCACAACAAATCTATTGATTGATGTAGTGTTTGTGTTTATTTTTTTACGTGTCTGCTTGAGGACTGATTTTCTTTTGTTTTTCATCTCTGTAGACATCCAGCAGCTCGAGAGCCATATGAAGAACAGGCAGCAGAGAGAGCTGGAGGCACGTGAGCCCGTGGTAGGCCAGCTCCAGCAGATGATCGAAAGCTTCCAAAGCTCCACCGAACAGCTGGCCAATAACATCACAGCAAACGTCCGGGCAGAGGTCCAGCACCAGATCCAGATGATGGTGGGAAAGTACGTATCCTCGCTCTCTTTCATCGACCACACTAAGTGCTGATGGTGATCAGAAAGCTTTTATATGGAGCTAATTGCCTGCCAAAACTCCACAAACAAACTAAACAAGTTTTACAAATGCCTTATGATTCACTAACAAACACAGTGTGGTTTGCAAATACAAAACACCATCTACAAACTAATGCATTTAGTTTTGCAAATAAAAAACGTATCTATCAAACAAACACATTACATTTTTCTAATAAATCATGTTTCAGAGACAAATTCAGCTTAGGTTTTACAAGTACACACATCTATTTTCTACGAGTACAAAACCTTCTTTTTTTTTTACAAGTACAAAAAAAAATCCCGTGACTTTTGGAAGGAATATTCCGCCTTGGTTGTGCTGAGGATGTGTTTTCTCACAAATGTCCTGAGTTATTCTCTACAGAAGCCGGGGGCGCTACCAAGTCCATTTAAACGGAGGGGGGTTGAGCAGAGCAAGTAACAGCCTCTGCCAGCCTAGCGAGCATCATAAGGGCTTCCTCAACAAAAAGCAATTGGATTTTTCCGAAAATTGCAGAAAATAAGATTTGCGACAAAAAACACATTTATGATACCTACACATTTTGTTCAGCAGGATAATCCCCTCTCCATTTTGTTTTAAGCATAAATGCAATCGCTCGGAAGTAAAAAGCTAACTTTAGGCTGTAAACAAACTACAAAAACGTTACATGACTTCACGTCACCACCAAGAAGCTAAAGGCTAATCGCATTTTATTTTCACACGGGGGATATTTACTGAACAAAACTTGAAAATCTGTTAGGCTTGTGCTAGACAAGGGAACCGAAATTGGTAAAATGCTAACACATTTCCGGGTTTTAGGACTCATTCCTGCACCACTTTATATGCCATACTTTCAACTTCCAATACTAACAAATAAAAAATACTGACATTTCCAACTCAATACTTGTAAATATGCAGACATCAAGTTCTTTAAAGAATGCTGCCGTTACTGATATTCCTCACAGGATCGATTGGATAGCATACATTGCCATTCCGAGCGATATTTTGCTTATCAGTTATGCATCAAGTGCCTCTGCCAGCAGCTCTGGCCTTACTCAATGCCTGTGGTGCATAATGGGCTGGAGAGTAGGAACAAGCAAGGCTTAATCCTGGGGCTAATGTAAGAACATACATTCGATCGAGTCTCTTATTCCCTCCACAATTATTTTCGAAGCCTCTAGAGTTTATAGATTCGTTGGGGCGGAGCAGGGAAGTTGGCCAACAAAAACTTTAAAAATCTTGAAAAGGAAATGTAGGGCCAGACTTCCATTTAAGTCGGAGATTAAAAGTCATAGCTTGTATCAAACTCCATCAAAGAAAAAGATTACAATGACAACAAGTGTCCAAAAAGTTGTTTCTTGACAGCTACAGTGCAGGACAGTGGTTTTAAAATACATGCAGCTTGGAGGGTAACCTTTTTCCTCACGTTTTCTCTTTCTTTTCTTCCCCAGTTTGCAGGAGACTATTCTTAGCCATGTGCAGCGAATCGTCAAGGGCGAGGTGACCATGGCGATGAAGGAGCAGCAGGCGGTGGTCACCTCCAGCATCATGCAGGCGATGAGGTCAGCGGCCGGCACCCCCGTCCCAACAGCGCACCACGACTACCAGACGCAGCAGGCCAACATCCTGCAGCTGCTCCAGCAGGGCCAGCTCAACCAGGCCTTTCAGCAGGTAACACACACTCTCTCACACACACACACACACACACACACACACACACACACACACACCGAGCGATATAACCAGGAGCTGTAGCTATAGCAGCCTCTGCAGCTGAACTTTATGTCCTCGCTGTTTTCTAATACTGTGCACTGATACCTATATATGGTCACACACAAAAGGCCCCCTGGACTACAAGGCCCAGAATGCCAATATATTGCAACTACTTTACACAGTCAAGCTTCCAGATGTGCTGCTCACACTCATTCTTGGGTTTCTAAGCATCCCTAATTATTACCGGACATTTTGACCGGCAGGTTTTGAATTTACTGGTCTTTAATAAATTTTACCAGCTAAAAACCGGTAATTACCGGCTAACGGAAACCCTGGAAGGTAGATGTGTCTGTTGTTTGAGAGATCAGAAAATCTGTGTATAAATGTGTAATCAGTAAATGTGTATATAGAACAAATAAAGATAAAATAATACTCGCTGTGTCGTGTTTACATAATAAAATAATAAATGCAAGCCACTTGTTTAAAAGTTCCACACCATAACAAAATGCTTTTAAGTTGTATTCACCTTATGTAGCCCCGCCCCTTTCCCCACCTCTGGTTCAAACGCATGTGTGTTAGTTCTTCCCGTTTAGCACTAGCAGCATTGTAATCAATGCATTTTATTTGAGCTCATTAACAGCTACACTGCGCCCCTGGAATGCTTTTACAATATCACATTTGTCTTGTTAGTGGCTGGCAGGAAGATTTATGCAAATGGCCAAAATCTTATATGAGGACAATATGGAAAAACAATGAAAGTTCCAAAGCACACTGGCCGGCAGCTCCAAAGATTTCCCAAATATGCATTATTTGGATAAATGTATTAAATATATAAAAATCCCCAAAAAATATGTCTCTCCTGAAAAAGAGTTATAACTTAATAACAGTAAAAAAAACACTTTATTTGGCAAGTAAAGGTTGATAAAGCTGGCTACGCTATGCACTGTGACTAACAGAAGTGTACCTTATCCAAAATTGCCATTTGACAAAATGCTACCTCACCCCCCAAAAATTGCGTCTCTTTTTTCTCTTGCACTAATCTTCAAAATAAATGAAAAGCAACATATTATTTAGCAGATGGGTATTTTCCCACTGTACTGAAGATGCATTTGAGTCGAGTTTGGATCAAATTGTGACTTCTCTGTACCGTAACATCCCTAATCTAATATTAACCTACTCTAAGTGGCCGTTTACAACCTTTTCCCATCCCCCATTCTTAAGTCTCTGGCTATTCGTCATCATCCATGTTTTGTTCATATAATTCAGTCTTGGCTAATGGACTTTTTGATTGAACCATGAAAACATTTAATGGCCTATCTAAGCTCTTACTTTAATACTTACTCCCATTCTTGGCAGATTGTGTAGTTTATTACATTCATCATCATGTGTCTCTTTTACTAAGAAAGAAATGGCTTGTACTTTAAAACTGGTTGACTAGTCTTTACTTGAGGAGGCCCACTGTGGCTGTACATCAATGCTTTTCTTCTAGATTTATTACATAGAAAGAGATATTTGAACATGAGTTTCAGTGTTCAAAGATTCATTAATTGAATTTGAATGTAATTCCCTCCCTCTTTCTTTCCCTGCAGGCTCTGTCAGCCACTGATCTGAACCTGGTCCTGTACGTGTGTGAGACCATCGACTCCCAGCAGGTGTTCGGGCAGCACCCCTGCCCTCTGAGCCAGCCCGTGCTGCTGTCGCTCATCCAGCAGCTCTCCTCCAACCTCACCACCCGCTCTGAGCTCAAAATCAGGTGAGCTTACGACATATGCCTTTCTTTGTACAGTATGGGATTTGCTTAATCAATTCCATGGTAGCATTATTCCATGCTTAAAGGTTACACAGAGAGTTAACATTTTACGTGTGATTTGTTGATATTTTTTGATGAACACACTATTCCGAATACACATCTCCTAAATGCATTCAAATAAGGGGTGCACAGTTTAAAATTATTATTATTTTTACTGATATTGCAATTGTATTATGATTAGCGATAATGACTAGTATATTAAAATTATCATTGCAGGATTTCTTTAAAAGGATCTGTACTAAATGAGGATTTTTTATTTAGTCGGTAGAATACCATTTGTATTTCGGGATTTCTCTGCAGCACCACAATATTTAATTCTGATACTTCTCTAAATATTGTGCTTGCTGCGATGTAGATATTGCGCTAGTCCATATTGCGATTTTGATAAAATATCGCTTAATTGTGCAGCCCTATCTGACATACAGACTTTGATGGCGATGAACCTGTCTTGAGATATATAACATCAATTCATGTTGTTAAGCAGCAGACCACACTTTAGTGTTTCCATCGTATACACGGCTGCTTCACAATTTTCTGAAATGTCATGAAGTCTGCAGTTACACGACTGACTGCGGCGCTGTCCTCTCCAATGAACTCGAACAAAACAGTCGTTCACTTTCTTTACACTTCTAGGATGAGCAACTGGAACAGTGACAGATCGTCGATCACTTATATAGTCATGACAACCACATAAAGGACAACATGAGTACCAGGGCTCGAGACTAACGTCGTCCTTGTGCAGAGCTACAAACAGGACATAGGACAGATTATGTTACCAGAGAGCAAGAATAAAAGGAGTACATCAATTACATACATTTAAAGTAAAAAGAAAATCACTTTGTATTCTCGTAGGACGTTTAGGGCCAACTTATCCATCATCATTTGTAATTAGGGCCCGAGCACGATGTGCTAGGACCCAACGGCGTCCTAGCACGAAGTGCGAGGAAACCTATTGTTATTGGTGGAATTCTTCTTATTATTATTATTATAGTGCTGGCGTTTCCTGTTTTTGAGGGCTTTAGGACGCTCACAAAGTTGTATAATTTTGCACGGACGCCAGGACCGGTGAAAAATTCAACATTCTGGAGTCAATGGGTTAAATTTCCAAGTGCTCGCTAGCGCCACCTATGAAAAACCCATTTCGGAATAAATTTACAAAGTCGCACCGTAACTCCAATGACCTGAAATTTTGCACACATATCCGGGTGGACCTGCTACAAATAATCCTCTTGGACCCTAAGCTCCGCCTACTTTTTTTTTTCTAATTAGCATAATGTTCAAAACAGTGAAATATTCACTTAAATTTCAATTTTCAGTTTTTAACACCAAACTTCGTATACAGCATCGGCGGAGGGTCATACACATTACGTAGAAAATGAGCATGTTAACACGATAAATATTGCCGCCATGAATCAAAACGTACTAGCAAAAATGCGGGGCTTAGAAAAATGCTCATAACTCATCAACAATGTATCCATATATCACAGATTTTGGTGGATAGGTTCAGTCCGTCTTGGAGAATAGGCACACCAAAGCATTTTCATTTTGGACTATAGGGGGCGCCAAAAACACCACCAATTTATAACTCAAGAACGGATGGACGAATTTCTTTTTTTTTTCTTTACACATACTCTCGGGGTGACTACGAACTGAGATTTAAAGTGTCGCAACAAATGCAGAATGTGGGCGTGGCCTATACATTTTTTTTAAATTGCGATAGCATAAAATGAGCTTCGGACGCAAAACTTGGGACACACGTCAGCCACGACTTTTCGACAATGTAAAAAAAAAACGTAATTTTTCAAAAAAACTGCTCACTAGCGCCCCCTATTGTGTGGTAGTCACATATAGTTTCTCAGAACTTCACGAATTTTGGCACAGAGATTCCTCATGGAATTACGGACATATTTCTAATTAGCTTCCATAAGCCCCGCCCCCGAGAAAGTCGGCCATTTTGAAAAATGTGCGTTTTTCATGCATTTTAAGCACATTCTTGCGAACTCCTCCTAGGGAAATGATCGGAAAAATTCCAGTCCAGGACAAGTTCAGCCCATATCCAATGTGATGCTAAATTGCGAAGGAATAGTCGATCGCTCAAACGAGGAGCTCGTAAGCCAACGGAGAATTTTCCATTTTTGACCATTTACATGTCACAAATGACTCCAAACTACTCGCATACAGTTATTCCAATATTCACGAAACGCTGTAGACACTTTGCTCTTATGATTGCGGACATATTTCAAATTGGCTTTCATTAGCCCCGCCCCCCAGGAAGTTGGCGATATTGAAGAATGTGCGTTTTTCATGCATTTTAAGCACATTCTTGCGAACTCCTCCTAGGGAAATGATCGGAAAAATTCCAATCCAGGACAAGTTCAGCCCATATCCAATGTGATGCTAAATTGCGAAGGAATAGTCGATCGCTCAAACGAGGACCTCGTAAGCCAACGGAGAATTTCCCATTTTTGACCATTTACATGTCACAAATTACTCCAAACTACTGCATATTTTTTCCGATATTCACGAAACGCTGTATACACATTGCTATTATGATTGCACACATTTTTCAAATTACTTTTCATTAGCCCCGCCCCCCAGAAAGTCGGCCATTTTAAATGTGCGTTTTTCATGCATTTTAAGCACAATTTTTCATAATTCCTCATAGGGAAATGATCGGAAAAATTCCAATCTAGGACAACTTAAGCGCATATCCAATGTGATGCTACATTGCAAAGGAATAGTCATTTGCTCGAACGGGGAGCTCGTAAGCTAACGGAGAATGTACAATTTTTGACAAATACATTAATCCAAACTACTACATTTCCATTATGGAAACATTTACAAAGTCGCACCGTTAACTCCGAATGACCTGAAATTTTGCACACTTATTCGGGTGTACCTACTCTACATATTATCTCCATGAACCCCTAAGCTCCGCCTACTTCATTTTTTTTTAATTAGCATAATGTTAAAAACAGTAAAATATTACCTTAAATTTCAATTTTTTGTTTTTCAACGCCACACTTAGTATACAGCATCGGTGGAGGGTCAGACACATTACCGTAGAAAATGAGCATGTTCAGTCGATAAATATGGCCATCATTAATCTAAACCTGTTTGCAAAAAGTCGGGGCTTACAAAGAAATGCTCATAACTGGTTAGGGTTAGGGTTAGTCCTAACCCCTAACCCACACAAACACACACCGCCTCTGCTGGCGGCAAATTAAATTACAACAGACACCTACTCACTGTACAACACACACATACAGCTCCTAAAGCATATCATGTATATCAGGCTACAGCCCTTGTATATTTTATTATGTGAACACTATATGGTTTCATGAATAATATCTACTCTTTACTTGTAGATATCTACTAAAGCATACAAATAAAGTGTGCAATGTAGGCCTGTTACATATGTTATTGCTGTTCTCACTGTAAACATCGCGTCTGAATGAAAGCAGTTGGATTAAAAAAAAATAGCCTAACATCCAGGCGAGATGTGATTAGTGAGTAAACAAACGGTAAAGGGCAGAAAGTCTGATGCACATTTGATCATCTTAAATAACTTATAATCACAACGGGAACAGTTTGCAGAGCTGTGCTTCGTTGACATAAGTCCAGCCATGCGTCACGCCTCTTTTAAACATCACTGTTGGCTGAAATCGACTCCGGAGGATACATCAGTGTACCCTCGGTTATAGCTCCTCCAGAGACTCTCCTCTCTCCTCTAAATCAGTGTATCCTCGGTTACGGCTCCTCCAGACAGCCTCCTCGATAATCCATCCTCGACGAGCCTTTAGAGAAATTTGTTTTCCTTCGAGACGGCGCGCCGACATCCGTTTCCGGGTCGCTGCCGGAGGACCTGGGAGCCTGGACCGCGAAAATGAGAGAAATGACAAACGGATCATTTCGGAGGACTCGCGCGCGTCTGCTTGACGCCGGGACGACCGGCCGCCCTCCCCGACAGGCGCACGGACGCGAGGGCCCGCTCATCACTGCGCGCACTCTGCGACCGCAGTTTTAATTTTATTATTAGCATTGCACACTACCCAAATACAACCTATCCTTTTTCCCTGCTGCTTATAAAAATGCCTGGAGGAAATATTGCAAATGCTGTAGGACATAAAATGATTGGCAGTGATATTGGGGGGGGAAACCGTTAAACCAGCCAAACAAGAAATCTTGTTGTGACTGCTTTAACACATTGCATTTTTTTTACATTACATGTTAATTAGCTGACGCTTTTAGCCAAAGCGGCTTAAAACATATCAACATCGTAAACAGTCCTACAGGAGCAATTCACGATTAATCTTCTTGCCCAAGGACACTTCAACATATTGACTTCAGGGGCCGGGGATCGAAACTGCTATCCCTCTGATTGGTACATGCCAATTTCCCCAACACTAATGTGTGTAATCCAAGTGGTGTTCACAGCACATAAAATCCACCTAAGTCTCTCTTTTCAGTTTGTTTTCTCACACCACTGTGGTTTGATATAAGACCTGTCTTAAAGTGCAGCAGGAGTAACTTGTGTTTAATCAAAAACCTGCGAGCTGTGTAAGCTTACTTCTCCCAAACAAGTCTTCATTTCAAGTTAATTGTCTCCCAAAGCAATAGCAGCATCACACGACTCTCTCCTACACAAGCCGGAGCCTGTGCTATCGTCCATCAGTAATAAAGCCCATCTTTGCTAAACTTTTGCTCCCCATCTCATCTCCATTGCATGTCCATTATTCCTCGTCTCCCGAGTGCTACGCGGTGCTAAACTGCTCACCCCATCACCCCGCTCCGTCTGTAGCCCGGCTACATGACTGTCCGGGGAGCGCCCATGATCCTGTTAATAGCCTCGCAGTTTTTAGATGCAGCTTTTTATCGTTCTCTGCCTTCTATGCCCTTGTAGTTTTCATTTTCGTCCGTTCTTTCCTGTTTTCATCTCAAGAACTGTTGGCTGTGTCCTCACCTCATTCCCTTCATGTACTGTTCTCTTGTACACTCTTGCATCCCTTATCCTTTTATTATTTTCTCCCCTAGCAAACCTCTTTCTGAGTCAGAGTCCCTTTACAGCAGCACTCTGTGACGGGATCACCTTTCTAGTTTGAGTTTACGTTGCAGCTGCCTACTGCTGCTAATATGGCCCTCTGGTGCCGCTCTGTGCCATCTGGAGAGAGATGGGGTCAGTAGGGTGTGTTTCAGTCCGAGGCATTATTAGGACAGAGGAAATGGGTTGTGGTGTAAGAGAGTTCAGTAGATAAATCTTAGAGCTCTTGCCTACTCTGCAGGAAAACTCCTGGGTAAATAGAAGTAGATTAATATTAGGAAAGGACAAAACTATTGTACTTGTAGAGTAAAATGTTTAGGCTTTGCACAAGATAAAAGAGCCTTTAGTTTTCTGTACTTCTGATTGATAATAGCTTAGAAGAATCCACAAAAGATTTCCAAAGAGAAACAAAAGCAACGTTGGGATTGTTAGGAGCAGAGAGGATCGTTAGCAGGATGATTAGCTGCTTTTGAAGAACACATTGTTGTCCGAGCGCATGCCAGAATAATGTGAACTAAGGGAGCATAAAGAGCAACTTTATGAATATTTCTGAAGGGTTTTAGTTAGCAGATTATGTCCTGCAAGATATTTACTAGCTATCAGTATCTGTGGTGTTAAGGTCCTTACACACCGAGCCAATTTTCGCCGTCGATCGATTGGTGTGTCCCGCACCGTTGTGTCTTTTCGGCCGTGCCGACACCTTCTGCCACCGATTTGACATGTTGAATCGGTAGGCTGTCGGCCAAAGAAATCACTCTGATTGGCTGTTCAGCAGTGTTTCCGCCAGACCAGGGCTGAGAGGGCGTCCACCCCGAGAGCGGCGGGGGCTGACGTCACGTCGTGTCACGTGACTTGAATTTTGAATTGGCCGTCCCTTATAGATACTATCTCTTTACGTATTAGTGATGGGAATTCCGGATCATTTGGCTCGGCTCAGTAAGAAGAGCTCTTTCGGCTCCTAAACGGCTCTTCATTTTACCACAGTTTACCACGGAGCCTCAGTTTCGCCGCTGCGAGGCTCCGGCGCTCGCAGTTCACGCGCGTGCTTTACTAGCACCCCCCGCCAAGGCTCGCCGGCAGTACACTTTCCGTCACAGGAACACGCTTTGCTGGCGGCGAAAATAATCCCAACAGACTCCTTTGCCCCTCCAACAGAGGGATGTCCTTGTCCTTTTTCCTTTCGTCATTTCAAGCGATAAAAACTCGATCTTCTCTCGAATTATTTATTTTTTTGGACGCCCTCGGCTCGAGTTCCGGGCGTTCCGAGCTGAATAAGGGCGTCAAATGACGGCAAGACGCCCCCCTGGCGGAAACGCTGCTGTTCAGCTTAGCGAATCAGTGCATGAGAAGCGAAACGGAAGTGAGGGACCCAAACAAACTATTAAGAAGGCAAATCTGAGATTTCATTTAACTCCAGCTCTCGACACAGGTTCGGGAAAGCCCCATGAGCTTCTCGTTGTAGAGTGAAAATGGAACGCACACGCTATTTGTTGTTTGTTTATATCACGCAGTCTGTTCTACTTCTCTCGGTGTATCACGCAGTCTGTCTTCCGGTTGTTGCCTCTTTTGAATGACGAATACACACTACCGCCTGCTGGTCTGGAGAGTTATTGCCACTCATGCATTCGCAGTTCGTACGTGCAACTGGGCCGTCGGCTGAAGTCTTTGCGGTGTGTTCCAGTGCGAAACATGGCCAAGACGCAGGAGACGTTCCGTCGGGACGTGTTCTTTGGTGTCAGTTTGGCTTTAGATGCCAAGACATTAAATGTCATAAAAAGTGTGTTTGCAGTATTATGTGGACCCGATGGTCCTGTGATGTGCGTGTCGAGTCGAACTGTGGCCGGGGGCCAGCTGGCAATATGGGTTCGGCTCTAATGTTAGCCTGGCATCAGGTAGTGCTCTGGACGAGGAGATGAAGGGTCATTTAAACTGTAAAGACAAAGACGGCAGGAGAGCGGGACAGAAATAGTCTAACCACCAGATGTCTGACTAAAACAATTAATTGAGGAATTCAATGTAGTGTAGTCTGAGTAAGAGGACAGGATGCAGGTGACAGGAGGCATAATTCAATTTCAAATCCTAGTTATACAGTCACACATGTAGGACAGCATCCAGGAAGTGATCAAGGACGGAGCTTGACATTGGAGACTGATAGAAGCATTGAGCCTTCCTCTGTCCACACAAGTCAACCTCATCCTACTGACTGCATAGCGGTGAATAGAATGGTGCAGTGAAGACTTGTTTGTGTAGGCCAGACACTAGCATTGAAAGGGCTCACTAAGAATAAGATACAGTATGTGGCAAACACACATTAACCTGTTCTACACCGCCCCCCGGTACCGGGGGGAAAAACGCGTCATCTGCAGGAAACAGTGTCTGAGGGCATCTTAATATTTAATAAACTATGAATGTTTTATATCCATGTAACGGGAAGAAACTCAGCTAACTGATCATTTTTCTTTTTTTTTTCCAAAAAAACCCACAATGCTAACGCTCAGCCTCGGAATTAGCCAAGAGCGAAGAAATGCTAACCGATTACTGCACAGAAACTCACTCATAACACCCTTATTACTTATCTTAACTGCACATCCAACATATCGACTAGCATCGTGAGATGACACAGAATCGATAGGTACATACATTATCACTCCATGATAAGAACTCGCGAAGATATTAACAAGAACAGACATCAAAACATGTGGCGCTAGGTAGCTAAAAACGGCAACATGGCCTACCTTTGTCGATGTCTGGTCAAAAGTGGTCTTCAAGGCATTAAAACGATAAAAACCCTGCTGAAGTTAATCCATAGCTTAATCTGATGTGTCTGTGTCCCTTTGAAATGATTTCGGATAATCCATAAGCAATAAACCTGCTTTTCCATTTTCAGATATCAGAGCGAGAGATAGGTTCACTCTCATGCAAAACTGCGTGCACATAGCTTTCATTTCTCAATGGGTAGTTTTCACTATAAGTAAAAAATAATTTTTGGACGGACACTATAATTTACAGTTTTTTACTATGTTCAATCTGAATTTTCTTTAAAATAAAAAACATCTATATTGATTCTGCCTTTTCTACATCCAACTCACAGGTTTATCATTACTTTGAGAAAAAAGATTATTAATTTAACCCTTTTAGAAGTCTAGTTATGGTCATTTGTTCTGGGAATGTCATTTTCGAGCCTGAGACCTGAAAAACAGGCTCAGTGCAGAACAGGTTAATGATACTTACACGTTTTGTTCAGAAGGATAATCTCCTCATAATAACACCACTTTCATAACAATTGAAGCATGAATGCAAATGCCAAAAGTAAAAAGTTAACGTGAGGCTAAAAAACAAGGTACATGGTCACGGTCGCATGGCTGCGCCTCACCACCACTAGGCTAAAGGCTGTTTCATGTTCGACGTGATGACATTTAGTAGTCTTATTTATTCACTTATTAGCAACTGCCGTTTTTTGACAGTAACAAGCTTTGGACATTCATTCATTTTTTCTCATATAACAAATAGTGAAAATCTCTAAAGCTTATGTTAACCACATGCTTCATTTTAAGACAATTAACCAAAAACACATTCAAACATTTTTTGACTTCAAAGTGTTAAGTCGTAACTAATTTCCCGGTTTGACATTCATTTTCAGATCAACATATATTACAATAACTACCATGGCTAAAGACTGTCATTCAATTCCATTCCTGCTTATACCCACCGTAGATCATGTTACCTTACTAGAAATCAATGTTCTGTCTTCAACATATCATGTCTCCGTCTTGTGTCCCTGCTCAGCTACCTGGAGGACGCCGTGATGAACCTGGACCACGGCGACCCCCTGAC
Source organism: Dissostichus eleginoides (assembly GCA_031216635.1). Taxonomy (NCBI): domain Eukaryota; kingdom Metazoa; phylum Chordata; class Actinopteri; order Perciformes; family Nototheniidae; genus Dissostichus; species Dissostichus eleginoides. Next base: position 31,771,426 of record CM062273.1, on the reverse strand, counting down.
CAGAGACCACATGTCTTCCGTGTTGGCCCAGGTCAGACCAAAGCTCTTCACCTTCCTGCAGCAGGACCCCCACAGCCCGCTCAGCAAGAGGGCGCGGCGCCTCATGATGATGTTGCAGGGCCTCGTCAGCCACTAGTCCTACCATGTAAACAGTCCTTTCCTCGTAGATCCAGATAATGCGTCCATTTTGATTACCAGATCACGTAGAGGAGAATGCAACAACTTCATCCTGCTAATTTTTTCAGAGATAAAATCTTGGTTGGAGTAGAAGACAAGGGAAGTTAAAAGACTGAGTTTGATACTTGTTTGGTTTAAGAAGAACGTTCCCTCCAGTCCACCTGTCCCTATTACCAGGTCCTTCTCCCGGTACCATTAGTTCTCAACCCCCCTTCTCTACCTGCACCAGGGAAGCTTCGACTTAGGGAGCTGTTTTTGTTTTTTCTTGTCCTGGAAATACCTTCAACGCAAGACATTATTTGTCCAGACAACTCCTAAATTCACTGTAGATTCTTCCAGTACTTGGTTACCCAAGAGGCATTCTGGTTGCCTCCCCTCCTTTTATTCCCGTCAGGACATGACCGCCGGAGAGCCTAATATTTCTGCTAGTGCCCGTCTCCCAGACACATCGTACCGGACACTCCCTTTGATGCCTCTTCCTTCAAATGTGCAAAAGACTCGAAGAATGTTCAGCTGAGTGGTCAACAAGACCAAACGTCGCTCTTTCTTTTAGTTTTTCCGGGTTTTTCTGACCTGTCAGTCAGGCATGTTGAGTTTTGGAATACACGTTTTGAGACTGGGCTAGAGGAGGAACAAAAGTACCTAAAGAAGACATGTTTCGCCTCAAAATGTAACCTTCTATTTTGGAAAAACAGCAGGCTTGGACATGTTTTTTTTCTTTTATAATACAGACCAGCATCTTTTCTTAAGCCAACTTGGAATCCAGTACACTGTTCTCAGTTCAGGTTCTTTCTAAACATCTAAGTAAATCCCGGCTACCAAAAATATGTAACATTCAAAGCCATTTCCTGTTCGTGGCATATTTCCTTTCAGTTATTTCTTAATAGGGTTGGAGACAACAACCTTGCCTGGCCAAATCTGTCTGAGCGCTTTGAAGAGGATCAACACGCTAAATAGTTTTACTGAAAGTTGATTTAATTTATTCCTGCGTCTGTATTCAGGAAGAAAAGCATCTTGGCCTTGTTTTCAAAAATCCTTCTAATGGGGCTTTCTGAAGGATACAAATAACATTTTTCTAAATGTGAAAAATATTTGTGAAGGTCTTCGGAAGCTGAAAAGGATTCTGCTTGTTTGGAGCCCATCATGTAGTTAGACAGCCGTCCATGTGTAAATTGATTTTCCCCCCTCTGTATGCCTGCCCCTTTTTTATATAATCATTTAGCATTTGTAAGACTTGTATACTTGCTTTAAAAGTTGTCAACAATAATTATACCACATAATACAACACTTCCTAAACATAATTGTTAATGCTGATGTTGTTTCATCAGGCTTCTCCAGATCATGTTGATGTGCAGTTACTTCTCATAGACTGTAGGAGGCAGCACTTAGTTGGATTTTTTTGTAATTTGGGTTCTGAATTCAGAAATCATTCCTGCTCCCAAACAGTGAAACTCTGCACATGTTTGTTTATCTTTAAAGTTTGTTCAAAGTGTATGATAATGTGTACAGCCCATTTACACACATTCTTGTTTAGATGCAGGATGGGCACACCGTTTTTGCTGATTGTAAAATTAAAGTTCTGTTCATTTGAACATCTGTGTTTAGAATTTGGATTTGTCTAGCAAGTGCCTTATTGTATTTTACATGTTTTACCTAAACATTTGATCCCATTTGGGCCTTTAGACATGTTTGAGCATTATCCCACAGCAGCTCCTTTATACTTTAACAAGCATTTACGGCGTTAAAATGTTGGATCTGAAGAAAGGCTCAGCACAGGAGAATTTGTATGTTTTGTTTGCAGACATTGGACTACCTAGACAGCCGATTCGGACATATATTTGAATGATCATGCAACAGAGAGGTACTTTTTGACGACTGCCACCCTCACCTTCAGTTCAGTTACGGTTATTGTCCTCAGAATGAAGGACGGGTTGTGTTACCCCGAGTGGGAGCTGTGTGAGAAACAACCGAGGCTAGGGAGTATGTTATAATTTCCATTCTGTTCACTTGCCCTCTGCTTGTATGATTATGTTGTATCTTTTACAGTTTATTTTACCCTAAAGATTTTTGGAATAAAAAAAGACTTGTTCACTTTATTGCGTCTTTATTCGTTTGGTGGTTTGTTCTGTACTCCTACATACCCTAACCCTTAATACATACTGGAATGACTTTACCACATTTTATCAAGAAAATAAATGTGTTCGTCTTATCCTGGCCAAAATATTCACAATTCACAATGTTATAAGTCTTCTGAAAATACTCATTATAAATAATTTTGCTTAGTTTCTTTTAGAAAAAAAATCTAATGTAGGAAATGTTGTTTTTAGTAAACATAATTTAAAGAGAACAATAACCGGAAATAAAGGAATAATAAAAAAATAAAAGAGTCCATATGCATAAATACATAAACAAGTAACAAGTCTGTTCAGCTCTACATTAGAAGCACTTTATGGATTACTTTTTACTATGATGGCGAGCAGGAAAGCTCCTTTTACTCACTTCCGAGAATATTCTCATTTGTCTAGATCAAGGGTGGGGAGCCTCCGGGCCGTATACGGACCGCGAAACTATTTGGTACGGCCCTCGAGGTAATTTATAAACACGCAAAAAAGAAAAAAAATTAAAGAAATCTAGACCGCAAAATAATTAAACAAGCGAGTGCCTGTTTTTCCTGGCTACGTTCAGGGTCCTTGAACACAACACGAGCCTAACGTGTCATCACATGGATATGTCTCGTCTGACGGGTGTAATTCTGACGGAGAGCGCCAGAACGTCGCTCCGGCACTTCACAAATTGCAGTACCCATCAGGAGCCGTACACATGCCGCAGTTTTTGCGTGGCTGTGTCTTTAGTTGAAAGCCCAGTGGCGATCTGTTCATCTGTCATACTGATCATACACTCAATAACTTTGTTATTAGCATCTGGTTAGCTAGCTATGCTAACGAATATAAGAAGCTTTTTCTCCAACCAGTGAGGTAAAGGCACATCTTGATATGATCATTATAGTTATAAAAAAACGAGAATAAAGTAAACAGGTATAAAATACTATATGACAGTAAAAAAAAGTTGTTATTAATAAACAACAATACAGTTAAAAAGGGGAGTGATTTGTAAAATATCCAAAAAGAAAATCTGCTTACAGTTCTGTTTCATATGGATGTTGAGAGATGTATCCATAGATCTCTTAATTTTGCTCTCAAAGTGCACCAGATTGATGCTTTTAACTTCAACATTTAAAAAAAAATCTTTCCGGGGGAGCATGCCCCCGGACCCCCCTAGAGGAGGTTAGGTCCCCCCCCCACTTAAATCATGTTCACATGGATAGGAAACTAAATACATTTGCACACATCTTCTGTCCATATCTTTCTGTTTTGGTGGTCATGCCACCACCGTGCACATGCATGCATACGCAAGTCATGGTAAAATATCTGGATTAAGAGGTTGGTTTTTTCTTTGCACAGCATGAAAGAAAGGCGAAATGAATGGGCTGTGATTTTAGTTTTTTTAAGCAGAGGTCAATCATTTGTAGGGCCCTCGGAGGATGTTGAAAAAATTGAAATGGCCCCTGAGAGGAAAAAGTTCCCCACCCCTGGTCTAGATAATGGAAGATCACCACAATCAATTTATTGTGTTTATCTGAATCATCCCATCCATAATGGAGACTCGCCTTGCTATGTTAACTTCTATGTAGGGAAAGAAACACATCTACACAGAATTGATGTTGTACTTTGACTCATTCCATTAAATGTTACTTTTACTTCCATTGGACTACATCTCAGAGGAAAACCATGTATGCCACTTCATGTATTTAAAAGAAGAAAAAAAATAGGCCTTTGTTCCTTTTCTAAAATGTCAGTGTGTGTGGGGACCTCTGTCTATACTGTGTTTGTATTTCTACCAAAGACACATTTGTCCCGATTTTGAAGGCTCAAAAAGGTCAAATTATTTAATATAAAAACAGAGAGTCATTTAGCAGAACTCCTTTTCCTCTTCCATTAATCATAAATATTTATTTTTTTAAGCATCTGCAGGCCCCAAGGCCCTAGATTAGAAACCACTGTTCCACAATTTCTGCACTGCAGAATAACACATATTTACATAACACCATATAGTTTGGTCGTAATACTGTAACTCTGTATATTTTTTAAGTCAATTTCCCATGGTGCAACAATGACTGAAAATGAGCAACCAGTTTTCTCAAGGTTAATTTGAACATAATTTAAGTTTTAAACTAGAATTAATTGTAATATTAGTTTATTATCATTATTGATAAATTGCCTGGTATTTATATGGTACAGATCTCTACTTTAATCCGGTTTGACAACTGTTCGTGTGACAGCAGTTATGTTTTTAGTTGATTGTTATGTGTGTACCTGCTAAGGGACTGCATTTTCCTTATCTGATAAAGCGCTCTTCGGGGATTCTCTGCGCATAGCCCTTCCTCCTCCTCCTCCTCCTCCTCCTCCTCCTCCCCCCCCCCCCCCCCCGGCAGGGAGGATGAGCGCACAGTGGATCTCTCACGCTGGAGTACAGAGCTGCAGCGCGGACAGGAGGGAGCTGTGACCGGCACCGAGCAGCGGGACAGTGCGCGCTGCCTTTCTTTTGGAAACAACCACTTTGGGGATCCCGGTGAAACTTGTGAGGAAGACTCCACGGGTCAGCATGACATCTCTCACCAACTCCGCGTGCCTCCTCTTCTTGCCTGTTGCTCTGCTCTTGAGTAAGTACTATTTGAGGAATTCTGCTTTATTTCTGAGCAATGCACAACTTCCGCTGCAGTATTGGAAATGTTTGGAGTAGTTTTGCGTAAACCGGAGAACACGGATGCAGATCCAGACTTTTACTTAATTGTATATGTAATAAGATAGTGTTTTGTTAAACCCATCTTCTGGACTTGTCTTTGCCCTGCTTCTGTAAGTTGGATGGTCCCGCTGTATCCCCCGTTTATCTCCAGCATCCAGTGGAACATGTGCGGGAGCGATGCGCCTGAATGTTGTGAATGCAGAATGCAAACTGTTTTGTGTGAAAGTGGACTATAATTCAATTTCCCCCAGTCTATTAATGCATTTGCTCAACGAGGTAACTTGTTGTACATAATAGTAATAGTGCAGCAACTGGCAAATAAAGGGAACCCTCAATCAGTCAGACTGATAGTGGAGTTACCGCTTGTGATTTCCAACCTGCAAGTAAAGTCAATGCAATTCATTGTTAATTAAAGTAAGGTGAGTTCAATTAAAATGGAACTCTAGCAATTTTGTAATGCAGTTTTTTTATGTCAGGGAAAATACAAGAGAAAGATTTTTTTGAAGATTGGTCAAAATCAGTGCAGCAGATGGAGGATTTCCTGACTCTTAGTAACTAGAACGCAATCGTTTGCTATTCATTTATATAGTTTATATAGAATATCAATACAATACATTTCTTCTACCTACATTTCCCATAAATGCAACTTGATATACCTTTTCATTAGGCTGTCCGTCGATCCAACTCCATGCTCACAGTTTGTAACAAAGAATGTATTTAAAAAATGTGTTTTCTCTAAGGCTAGGTAACCCTGGTTACATCGCTTTGACATCTTCAGGGTTATTTCTTTTGTAAGCTGACTTTGAGTTGTCTGATATAATGTACTAAAGTACTGACTTGGTGATGAAACCATATCAATTCCATTCCAAACCAGAGTATGTGTTATAAATGTCATCGTCATCATTGATCGTCATCCAATGCTGCTGCGGATGTCAGAGCAATGAGGATGAGGGGGGAGGATGGGGGTCCCATGGGGGAGGGACACCATGGGTGTAGGAAAAAAAAAGTCTCACCGATGGAGATAAATGATGAATGATTCGCATCTGTCCCTCTCCTATGCTCGGGAAAGTCTCTGGAGATTTTATTCATCCGCACATCTGAACCTGACTGGGAAACATTCCTCATGCATTCAGTCCCTCAGTCATGTGACTGACACATGGGGAAAACTGAGGCTAGTTATGAAATTATATTGGCTGATATTCTTACATTACTCTTCATTACTCTTTCGTTGTTACTCTCCAAACTGTGAGTGTGTGTACGTTGATGTGTAGTTAATGTCCCTATGAGCAGAGCTTCCTGTCACCTTTGACTCAGACTATCATCTGTCACACTTTCTTAAAATACCTTGTCTTAAGATCAAAAGTCTGTAAGAACATCATCTTCAATGCTTCAAATACACTCACAAACATCTTAAAACATAAATTGGAAATGATTAATGATATTCTATAATTAGGAGCAGTATTTTTAGCTGCCTTTGATCACTATGGATCTTTATAACACAGCTTATATTTCTATATAAGAGTTAGCCGGTGTAGAAAGTGTTTTTTAAAGTTTTATGTCGGTACCTATTCCCGTGGGAGGAATTCAGAAATATGTATACAAGATTCTACAACTGTGCAAAAAACATTTTCTAAAGTGTTTTTCAAAAGGAAAAAAGAAGGTGTAAAGCAGAAGAGTGAGCCTGTAGTAAATGTAATCTGCTCAATGCACACATTTGCATGCATTTTAATAATGCGTTTTCCCTCAACATCATCAAGAGGGTTGGTTTTTAGGTGTCTTCAGAAAAAACAATTAAATGACATGCTGTTTACATCATTACCAAAAAAACTTTGAATTCCAAACAATAGGCCTTTTTTTCACAAGTAATGTTTTGACTAGTCACAATAGTAAAAGCTCAGGTGTGAACAATAACACCAACGATGACTGAATGTCAGCTCCTTGGTTTCAGGGTCCTGGTATTGTGCATGCTGGATCACTGTCACTCTGTCATGGCTTACTAGAACACATTATTAGAATCCAGAATCTCATAATAAGCTTACACTATTTGAAAGGATAGAAGACATTCAGAGGCCCAATTATCTGAAACCCCAATAGTCCGAGAAATATACGACTGAAAGCTCATTTATTCAGAAAACAAACATTCTGAAGGGACATTCTGAAATACTAATCCCAAATGCAACAATTTTTTTAACTATGGTAAAGGCATGACCGTCTAACTGCCTTTGATTGACTAAAACTTGTTGCCTTTGTTGGTTGGGTTGGTTAGGTTAAGGCAGGGGTGTCAAACTCAAGGCCCGGGGGCCAAATCTGTCCCGCGACTTCATTTTATGTGGCCCCGCAAGAGCTTGCAAAGAATATAATACGTTTATTAAACGGTTACATGCCAATTTACATAAGCAGGTTGCCCATAAACTACATGTCCCACAATGCATCTCGTTTTGTGACATGCGCACTGAAGAGACTTGCAATGATTTGCCCTAGACTTCTGCTTTCAGACGTAGTTAATTACTAAGTTATTATCCTATCCGATAATAATCCAATTCAGAGGCAATAATGTAATATAATACATTATTTTATATATTTATATATTATATATTTATATATGTATATTTATTAGGGCTGTCAAGTTAACGCGTTAATAACGCGTTAACGCAAAAAAAAATTAACGGCACTAATTATTTTAACGCGATTAACGCATGTGTATTTTTGTCCTCGGCCGCCCCGTAGTTTCAGAGCACATCGAGTTTAAAATACCATCTACAAGCTGAAGCTGACAGCCCCGCTCCTGCCGCCCGCTTGCGGCAGACCACACTTCTACGCTCACCGGCAGGCCCGGACTGGCCATCGGGAGGATCGTGAGGACTGGGAGGGTGTGTGTATGTGTGGCACATAGCTCCAATGATCCATCACAGTGTCTACAAACGCACACACACACACACACACACACACCAGGGTACCGATGTGGGCCGGTCGGATAAGTCACTAGCACCCCCCCCCCCCGTCGACAATTTACTCGCGGTATTTATTTGCGGTACCGAAGTGGGCCGATCGAGAGTCCCGGGCTGATTTGTAGTCCCAGTCTGCCCCCTGACACACACACACACACAGCTTACATACATTTTACTTCCCAAAATGTAAAACTATTCCTTTAACTTTATCTCAAGGTTGAATAGACCTAATTGATTGTATTGCTTCTTTTGTGTCCCTTTCTCTCTTCACTTGAGTGTCAGTATTCTGCCTGTCTCCTCTGTCTTGGCTTAAACAGCTAGCTCTAAAGGCACGGACACACCAGACCGATTTTCGGCGTCGACACGCCCTACTCAGATTGGTGTGTCCCGCACCGTCGTGTCTTTTCAGCCATGCCGACGCCTTTTCAGCCGAAAAGTCGGCCAAAGGCAGTCGGCAAAATAAATCACTCTGATTGGCTGTTCAGCTAGCGAATCAGTGCATGAGAAGCGAAACGGAAGTGAGGGACCCAAACAAACTATTAAGAAGGCAAATCTGAGATTTCATTTAACTCCAGCTCTTGACACAGGTTCGGGAAAGCCCCATGAGCTTCTATATCAGGCAGTCTGTTCTTCTTCTCTCGGTCTGTCTTTCGGTTGTTGCCTCTTTTGAATGACGAATACACACTACCGCCGCCTGCTGGTAAGGAGAGTTATTGCCACTCACGCATGCGCAGTTCGTACGTGCTTCTTGGCCGTCGGCTGAAGTCTTTGCGGTGTGTTCCACTGCGACACATGGCCAAGACACAGAGACGCGAGGCGACGCAACAGTCGGGGTCCGTCTGTGTCAGTTCTTTGTTGTCAGATTGGTGTATCCGGGCCTTAAGTATCAGGGCCGGAGACTTGGAGGGCTCCCCTGGGTGCACGTCTCCTCTCTGCGTCATCAGCGCCCCAATAATCACATTAAAAGCAGGCAGCCCATAGGCGAGAGGCAGAATATATTCGGCTTTTAATTGTTCTCCTCAGGAAACAGTTCCCAACCTCCCTTTCTTTCTAAGTTCCCCCTCAGTGGCTCGACTGCAGCGTTTTTCTACATATTTTTGTATGCAGCAAAGACACATGAAGTGTTAGATTCCTCATTAAAATAGGTTTAAAAGTGTCAAGGAAAACTGCCTGTGTTTCGCCTCCTTCTTCCTCCCTCCTTACAGTGTCTACCACTAAACACACACACTGTCCACCACACTGCACACCATCCTCCTTCTATTCTTCTTCGTACTTCCTTCATCCCTCTCTTCTTTTCTTCTTTACTTCTAGCAAATGTCCTGTCCTCCTTTTTTTCCCTCATGTCTCCGCAGTCATTAATATCTGTATGCCATCGCTCCTCTTCTTCTTTTTTATTTTAAACTTGCTCATCTATCTGATCTTTCATCATATCCTCCTTCTGCTTTTCACTCCCTCCCTATGTTCTTTTCATCAAGGATTCACAAATATTGATCAATCTGACAGTGAGAATCCTTCGTTACAAGTTTCCAGGATTTTTCTTTTTTAATAGAAGGATCTTAAGAGCTCTCATGGGGTGAGATGTACATATATCATGGGCAACACTGTCCATCAGGCGTTTGATCTTATGAGATCACAAGTGGGGAATCTTCACAGTAATCATTAGGGGACTTTGCAAAGATAGAGGGGAAATAAAAAGATTGTTAAACCTCTTCCCCCTCCCCTCTTCCCATATTCACTACCATTAAAGTCTGTCAGTGTGATGGATAAAACTGAAGTATGATTTTCTAGTTTATGGACTGAGGTCACCCGTGTTGAAATTTGACCTGCACATGTCGCAGCAGAAACAAGTTGGAAACATTACATTGACATATCATCAACTTGATATGACAAAATAGTTCTTGTTTACACATTAAGTAGTTTCTGAGGAACATTGTCTTGACATTTGTTTGAGTCATGTTTCTGTTTCTGTCCTTCTATTGAATGTATCGAATTATCCCATCCTTTGGTACCAAATCAATGACAACATTAAGGGATAGTAAGGGGGGGGGGGGGGATTATTTTTACCGCAGCTAATTTAGTATTGACAGGGCTCGAGAATAACAGTGAATTTCTTTCTGGGATCATATTTAATCTGGGAGGATTTCTTATCTGGATAATATTGCATTTGAAAGAAACAAACCTGTGTTCGAATTGGCAGGAGGAGAGCTAGTTAGCTTTAGCTGCTAGCTGTTAGCAGCCATAGGCAGCACTGTCTTGCTTGGTTAATAACGGAACTAAAAGCTAACGTTTCCAAAAGCGAGGTTCCATTAAGTATCGTTTTGATGTGTTTACGTTTTTTTAAACAAAATTACTTTGGGGCTAAGATACATTATTATCATGATGTGTTCATGTAATTTAGTTAAATGTTTTGGTGGGAAACTTGAATAATTCAACCGTTTGAAGGAAATGTTTTCTCATTGATGTATAAATTAGATATTGGAAATACTTTTTTTACTTAAAACAAAAACCAGAAAACTGTTATGAAGAAGGGTATAATCAAGAAGAAAGGATTCATTGTTTTGCTTTTTCTGTGGTACCAATTTATCATGAATCATGGAATCACACTGGTATTGGTATCGACTACAACATTTCTGGTATTGTGACATCCCTTGAACTTAAGTCCATATTCACTTCCTTTTTGCTCTGTTTTTGGTCTCCTCCAAGAGAGAAATATCTCTTATTCAGATGAATGCTCCACTATGGTCACCATAGTAGTTGCTAACTATGTCTCTCTGCTGTTTTTTACCGGAAAAGGTCGTTTACAGTGTGTGTTGCACCTGTGGACTTTTCCAGTAGGATGCAACATACATATTTTTCGCCAAAACGACTTTACCTTTCAAATTTTCCTTTGATTCATATCACAACATATCATTGTATCAGCTTTAAAGTTGTTATCCTTCATGTTGTCATAATGAAACCCCATTTGTTGTACTATTTTCTGGTTAGCTTTTTGTCACGACAAGCCACTTAGTGTTTATTAATATTCTGTATATAGTAATTTGCCATTCCTGTGCTGGACTCAACCAGCAAAATCACAAGTTCTTTGACCCCTTTTCTCCTCTCCCAGGTCCTGGTGCGATTCTTTATGTTTCCTACCTGTGTCCTCTCCTCCACCTTCAGCCTCCCCTATCCTTCTACCTGTTCAGACAACTTCTACAACCTTTCTTTGCTACATCTCTTCCTTTCCCTGTGTTTGTACTATAATCTTTAGCTCTACTTTCAGTTGTTAAAGACACGCATGGTTGGTAAAGTAATACCCACACACACACACTCCCAAACCCACACTTAATGAGCAGACAGAAGGATATGTGAACATGCACACACACACAATCTTTCAAAAGCCCTTAAACCCTCTGAGGGCACACTCGAAACTTACGCCAACAAACACGCTGATCACCAATAAAGCATACACACACACACACACACACACACACACACACACACGCACGCACACAATGACACTCACACACATAAGTGTCCTCCATTTTTTTGTATCTTCCCCCTTGATCACATTGAGGGAGTTGTGGATGTAAGTGTGTGTTTGTGTGTAGATTTAGGTAAAGATTGGACCATTTAAACAAGCTTTGTGTGTGTGTGTGTGTGTGTGTGTGTGTGTTTGTATGTGTGTGTGTGTGTGTGTGTGTGTGTGTGTGTTTGTGTGTGTGTAAGGGTTCCTCTTACAAAAACCAAGTAATGAAGTACCAGCAGAGCATGACTCTTCTCCCTATCCACAAAATACACTGTGCATGAATATTCATACACACACACACACACACACACACACACACACACACTCGTCTCCTGTTATTTCTGTGTGTGTGTGTGTGTTCTTTGCGTTTTCTTGTGTGTGTGTATGCATGGGTGTGTGAGCTCGTAAAACTAAAGTTTTAATAAGCATATGTTTGATATGCTTATGTGAGTGTGCATATACATTAATTCTGCCCAAACCCTATTTCCCATGTACACACACACATACCATACATACACACACACACACACACACACACCACACACACACACACACACACACACTTCTCGGCGTATGTACAAAGAGAATTTAAGAACATTATTGGCAAAAAGGAGAGGATTGTGTCCAAGGTCAGTAGAGCCCCCCCACACACACACACACACACACACACACACACACACACACACACATACACACACACACACACACACACACACACACAATTATATAGGGATGGAGTGCAGAGAGCATAGTCTGTAAGAAATAGAGGAAATTGAAAAATTGCGATGTAGTTTACTGAAACACAATACAAGAGAAGTAAAGGAAGTGTTATAGAGGTGAGTGTGAGAGGCAGAGGACAAGTGGAGAGAGAATAAGATGGAGAAAAGGAGGAGCAGAGAGGAATAGAGATGCAGGGAGATATCAGGGCCTGTATTTATCAGGCCTGTCAGAAAAAAGCTGGCCATCATGGATCACTGACCAGAGCCTCCGGACAATTCAATTTAGGATCTGAAGCAAAAAAAAACATCCTACAAAAGCTAGAAACTTTGAATCAAACCCACCAGAGACGAACGTAAAGACACAAAGGAAAAAGGAGATATGGTTCACAGAAACCGGGGAAGTGGAGGATGAATGAGGAGGACAATAAGGCTCCATGGAAAGCCCTCTCTGAGTACATTAGCAGTGTAAACAGAGACAAGAGGGCATGCAGCCGCGCAGCAAACCGTCATCAGTCAAAATGCAATCGGGCTTCCCTCTAAATGGGCCCAAAATGTGATAACGCCTGTTAGTGTAATAAATGGCCAGATTACGTAGCATCTTTAGATTGATAATGTTCTCGTGGTATCTCTGATGCACCGAGCATTACAGAGCAACACAAGCAGGCACTGCAGTTCAATAATGCACTTACTGCGGCGGCTCTAAAGCTGCCAGGATTGTTTTTTTTCTTGTCCACTTGGGAGCAAAGTCACAGCTGTAACAAACCTCTGACATATCTTCAGCTTTAAACAATTAGTTCTGGCCAATCTGCCCGCAACAGTAGCCATCGAGCGATATTAGCATTGGGTTCGTTAAATCCTGAGGGAAGTAGTTGGCTCTTAGGCTGCTTAATGCTTCACTATGTCCACCAGCGAGGCACTAACTTTGTCTTATTGCTGTTTAATTCTGGGCAGGTAGAGTAGAATGAGTGAGGGTTTTGCTGAAAACATTGGCCTGAAGTTGATGAGAGCGATAATGGAACCAAACAAAAGGATAAAAGAAACTAAAAAGTCAGAGGAGATGAGTCTGTATAACCACAATGGCCCCATTTTATGATTAACCATTGTATTTATGGGAAAATATAAATATATTGATTAATGCAAATGTAATGCTGATACTTCTCATACTCATGATGTTAAGTGAATGTTCTCTAAGTTGGAGTGAATCAAAAGAAAGTTTCAGACTAGCCTTTTATACTCTAGGAGTGAATTGAAAAGGAACCAGTAACTAGAACCATTAATTAATTCCCAACAGAGGGTAAGAAGTACAGTTTTTAAACGTGTGATATGCTAGGTATAATGTGAAAGTAAAGTTTGTAATTTACAGCTAATGGGCTGATAGCTTAAGAAATGTCTGTTAAAGTGTTGCTTGCTTTAAAAACAAAAAATGTGCTAAATGATGTTAATACCATTCGCTGAGTTTAGGGGAGCTATGGTTGGGTGATCATTCTCGGTTGGGTTCAATTTTAGCGTTCACAAGATACAAAACTGATTTTTGCTTATTTTTAAAAAAGATGTTGTTTCTATATTTCTACGGTCAACTCTACTACAGTTGCTTTGAAAAGTCAGACAAAACAACACTCTGCACAGTAAGGTCAAATGCAAGTATTTTCAACGTTATTTGATAAGATACCCAGACAGTAGATTGTTGAGTAACTGGGATGTCAGAAGAAGCGATACTTTGTTACCAAGTCGATGCCTCATTTCTGAAAAAATGACATTCTCTTTTTTACACAGTACAGCAAAAACTGTACGGCCAACAGCGTCCCGTCGCCGTAGGGGTGGATAGAAAATGTGTTTGGGACAAACAGAGATCATTCCATCTAGGCGAGGCATCCTGTGTTTTACCCTGAGAAAGCTATAGAAAAACTAATCTGAGTTAAAATCTGAAGTAGAGGAGCTACATTTACTTGTATATAGACTCTTCTGGCACTATTTCTATTTTATTTGTTGCATGTCCTACATATATTCATGTTGCACTGTTGGAGGAGCCTGTGACTTAAGTTTTTCATTGCCATATCTACACTGTAGCTAATGTGCACATGACAATAAAGCCTTGAAACTTGAAAACGTAATAATGTTAGCTGTTAGCAGCCAGTGGAGTGACGTACCATTGACCTGGAATATGATGCGTTAAAGCTCTATAAAGTAAAGGTAAATAAGATGATATGCAATCTTGTAATATTTTGTTATTGGAGATTACCTTGAATAGATACAGTTGGAGAGGAGGAGATGTTCAATTCAATATATAATTGATATTATAGATGGAATTACGACTTCAAAACAGAAATAAAGGAGTGTAAGTCGAAGTACAAGCACATTTATTAGAATTGTATTCTGTTTGAGCATAGTATCGAATTGCTATCAAGAATCTTGTATTTCAATGTGATTGGAGTGGACAACAGTTCCTGTGTTGTGACATGCTTACACAACACTAGTTTATTCCTGATTTGCATTCAGCAGTTCTACTTCTGAAGTTTCCTGAGCTGTTTGGTTAATTTGAACTTCTGTTCTTGTGTTTTCGTTTGTGTGCATCCTGAGAGAGGAAGTTGTTTGAATAAATGTGCTCAACCTGCGAGGATGCAAAGTGACACGAGCATTAAAAAAAGATGTGCATGCCTCAGTGGATGACTTTATATAGAAACCAGCCCCTGTGTACCTATGTGGATGAAGTGATGTGTGCTCGCATGCTTGAACGCCTGTGTGTCTGTGGGGTGGAGGTGAGTGGACAGAGCCCAGTTTTGTTTCTGTGGGACTGAGGGCTTTGAGGCTTAGAGATGAAGAAAGAGCACAATCGACCGCAGACTCCTTCCGAAACCAGACAGACGAGATTAACCAGACGCAGTCAAAAGAAAGAGAAAGGCAAGCCAATGAGAAAATCAGACCAAAGTCATTAAAGACATGAAGGTTGAGGAAAGAACATTCATCGAGTCGATCACAACCGAGCCAGCCAGACACATATAGTTGTTTTGTATGACAGGAGCTAACAACTTGTGAACTTTCCATAACCTAACCCTATAGAACTTGGTGCTCAGCTCTTTCCCTTAAAAGCTTTAGAAAAACATGCCAGTAAAATAAGCTCTTGATTAATACGTCACCTTGTTTGAGTTTTCTTATCACCTGCTTTATGGACATTATTACTTCTCTAAAAGCTTTGCAATATCCTCTGGTACACATTTTAATTTCCTACCGATGATTTCCTTCGGTTATCATATTCTCCCAAAATGCTCATCTCGTACTTCATCATCACATCATGTTCATATTGTTTTTGCTTATTTGTTAAATCTCAGAAGAGGTTATTGTTATTTCTTTGTTGAAGTACTCTTTGCTGTGAAGTGACACATTTACTTGACCTGTCGCCTCCACAAACACTCCCATTAGAACTCCATGAATGCACCTGGAAGTGAAGGTCCTTTTAGCAATCCTGCAGTAAAAAAGATCCGCCATTACACCCGTTTAGCTTATTTACACGGAACCCTGCAACACAAAACGAGAACCAGCTGTGGCTAAGGAGGAATAGTGGTTGTCCACCAATTGAAAGGTTGGGGGTGCGATCCAAAGCCACTGCAGTCAGCCTGTCAAAGTGTCCTTAGGCGAAGTTCTTAACCCTAACCCTCCCGCCGTGCCTCTGTATTTATCGATATGGGTGGTTGCTGACTTGTAAATGTAAAAGTGCTTTGAGGGGTAGTAAAGACTGGAAAAGCACCATATAAATGCAGTGAATTCACCATTTACCAGCATGATGCTGCCCCAGAGTGTTATTTTAGCTGGCATGCCAGCATTTATTTCCTGCCTTGAACAGTTTGTGTGAAAGGGGCTTCTGATTTAATATCACTTTTTGAGCAAGGCAGAAATGGAGGACCAGGAACTCATTTAATTGTTAACCATGCAGAGAGCAAAAGGTCACATTTGATTTAACAGCAGGAAACATATTTGTACCATCTACTGCTGTCTCACGACTGATTGCACAAACATATTTTTGCATTTAAAGAAGTTTAACTTGTTTTTGTCTTAACTTTGGTGAGCAAAAAAACATTATTTCACTGTTGTGAATGATGGTGTGACCAAGCCTTTACAATAGCTACATCTGACAGACCATAAGAAGGGATGATGGGTTGAAGAGATGTAAAAAGGGAGGGATGAGTGAGGGTTGAGGGACGAGGGATGTAGGGAAGGATGAACCGATGAAGGGTAGAGGGGATGTAGGGAAGGATGAACCGATGAAGGGTAGAGGGGATGTAGGGAAGGAGGGATTAATGGATAGGATAGAGCGGGATGAAAGGATGTGGGGGTGATGAATGGATGTAGAGAGGGACATGGGGTCTAGGGGATGTAGGAGGGAGGGATGAAGGGTCTAGGGACTGTATGAAGGGGTGAAGGGATATAGGGAGGGTTGAAGGGATGTAGAGATGAATGAAGGGATGATGGGATGTAAACAGGGATGAAGGGATGTGGATAAGGAGGATCACTGATCATTTCATTTATAAAGATTTGAGTCCTGTTTGTTCTAGCAACATTTGTGGTTACTGGTGGTAACCACTAGTAGCAGTTGATGGATCTGTTCACAGTGCAGCAAAACAAACCCACTTTCGTTTACATTCAGAAAACTGCAGCTAATTGGCCTTTTCCCATGATGCCAATGCATATTTGAAATGCATGAAGCAAGTTGTTTTCCACACAACAGTTGGAGGTGTTCCATTCATCCCTATAATTCAAACTGAGCTGGTCTGAATACAATAAAATAAATGAATTTTTTATTTATTTTTCTATCAGGATATAACCTTTCAGAAAAAGTGATCTGACACGGTATAAAGAGACGAACATGGACATTTTAATCTCCTTAATCTTTTGGACTCAATCAGGATAGGGAAATGACAAAAACGTATGCCATAAATACTTAAACAATGCTATAATCACATAGAGATATACACACATAGAGATATACACACATTAAGTTAGGGTAATGCATGCATAGCTGCATACACTTACAAGAGTCTAAAGAAATCTGCTGACCAGCCAAAATATCAGGCAATACAATAATAACTCCACATGTTTACACGGTATGCATACTCAGAAACATATGGCTGTGAATATGTACATACGGTATGTAAATGTGTTGATGCACAGCTATACATTCACACCTAATCAGTCAGTGCTCTGAAATGTAAATGTGGGTGAAAATTAACACATGAATCAACACATCCCCAGGTTATAACACAACATCACACACACACAAACAGACCTACTTATTTACTGTGAGTTCAGAAAGAGAACTTACCAGATCTACTTTGATTCTT
Source organism: Dissostichus eleginoides (assembly GCA_031216635.1). Taxonomy (NCBI): domain Eukaryota; kingdom Metazoa; phylum Chordata; class Actinopteri; order Perciformes; family Nototheniidae; genus Dissostichus; species Dissostichus eleginoides. Next base: position 31,753,938 of record CM062273.1, on the reverse strand, counting down.
ATGCAACGATTAACACACACACATATGTTGTGTTTTTTATGGATACATAACAACACATTCAGCCCCTGGGACAGGAGGTAGAAGGTTAGATTTCCATAGATCCCGTTTCTGTGTGTGAGTGTGTGTGGCCTAAAGGGAATAGAGGTGCAGGTTGAGACTCCCGGAGTCAACATAAAGGGAACATCTTTCATCTTCGCAGTGATGAAAGATCTGAATTTCACTTCATTTCAATGACACCTGATCCCAAACGGTTCTTAGGCTACTATGATGAGAAAGATATGATTGCCCTACTCAGGGACGGAGTGGCTAATAGGGAGAAAAAGGGAAGATTCCCATGAGGCCAAGCTGGTTGTGCAGCAAGGTCTGGAGACAGGAACAGTAAACACAATCATTTTATAAATAGTTCATGGCACCCTCTGACGTCTACTGCGAGGATGTCCATGACTTTTATTTAACATTAACTTCACACAACTTAACCATGACGATATGTAGCGGGCTTATGTCTTCTCCTAACCACTTTCCCTTAACCTTGTTGTAAAACGCCACAGGGTTTAGGTAAGATGTGAAGGAGAATTCATCCGGACTTATGAAAAGAGAATCCAAATGCACTTACACTGGGCGAGGTATTTATGATGCAAGGTTTGATGTGAGTCTGTTGTGTTGCAACTTCAAGAAACACGCAGCTAGATGCTTTGCCCCGTGCGTTCATATCATGTTGTTTCATCCGGACTCAATAAACATGGACTGCATATAACTTTATTAGCAAGGCTGGAATTAGAGTAATATAAAAAAGTGAAAGGAAATGGTTGCTCAGGCTCACCCTCCTTTCCACTCATATTAACCAACATGAATACCAATAAGTATGATTGTATGAAACTATTGGAATAAAATATACTTTATGAAATATATGCGTAACTTGTTTGCCTTACAAATCTACCGCTGTGCATATCACCAATCTAACGTGTTGAAAGAAAAAAGAAACACTACCCAACTCATTAAACACCTTGACATTTTGACTTTATTCGATCATTTTATAGGAATTAGTTTGAATAAACATAGTTTGCATTCAGTTTGAATAAACATAGTTTGCATTCAGTTTGAATAAACATAGTTTGCCTTTGGGTTTAACATAGGAACATGTACTTTAGCAAACAATGGCATAAGATGGAACATTTTTGATAAGCACTGTAACGTATATGATTCGGTTGTACGGTTGCCGAGTGATGCGTTTTGGTAAAGTGTCAAGAAATTGTGTAGCACCTTACGTATACGATAGGAATAGGACGTCTTTTGCCAGCTCAAAGAGTCCTATTGTGAACCCGGAAATGACAGAAAGAGTACTGCAAAGTTTTATGTACGAAATATATAGTACGGGTCCCCAGCGCATAGAAACTGCCAGATGCTAACCTGCATATGTTGGGCAATTTGCACAATTAGCATAAGCTGCATTAATTAGCATATGAACACAATTGTTACAAAATAGTATAGCTAGTCGATTTGGAGCATTTTGGAGTGGTTTTGTAAGTTATTGAGGATGCCAAATCCATTTCTGAAATGTTCAGGATCAAAAAAGACAGTTTAAGCCAGAAAGTGGCCAGTGAGCTGATTTTGATGCATTTTGGGTACTTCCTAAAGTTCTAGGGGACTCATAACTGCCATTCTTTATCCTGAAATGTCAATATATATACAACACCAAAACTGTCCAAATCGGCCAAGCAATTGTTGTTGCTGTTGTCTGCATATGCTTAGTAATGCTGATTAATTCAACTAATGCCAATAATGCAAATTGCCCAACATATGCCATTGAGCATCCAGTTCTCATTCATAACACTCCGTTCGATGTCTCACTATGGGATGCGCCTCAACGCGTATGCATCAGAAGCATCAATCTAATTACGCCAATCCTGATTGGCTGGTGATCTTGACGACTACGTCAGGGAATCCACCCACCCTTTAAGTAGCTTGCGCTACGTCGCAGCGTCATTCAAAATAAGCACCTCTTCTCGCTTCGGAGCACATCTCAAATAAAGAATATCAGTAGCCAGGCTAGCTTAACGGTCCACAGACTGAACCACAAAGCTAACCTTCGGTCGCCGGACGCTTGCCGGCTACTTTTGCTTCGCACGGGATTTTTCATATTAACACACCAGTTAATACCGAAATCTGCCCTGCCGTTTTTTTCCACAAATAACGGTAAGGTTTTGATTTTTCCCGCAAACAGTAACATACCTGTTGCTAGTTTGTCCCTCCACGCCGACACCCCGGCTAACGAGGATGGACCCTTCTCTCCCTCACACCAGAGGAGACGGAGGTTCGGAGGCTCGGCTCTGCGGCTGCGGGCTCAAAATTTCGGGCACGGACTCACACCAGGTCTGCTCGTCCTGCCTCGGGCTGCAACATGCCCAGGAGGCTATCGACGCCCCCGGTGCGTGCGGGCACTGTGCCCGTTTCACCACCAAGAGCCTCCGCCGACGGCTAGCGCGCCAAGCTAGCCTGTCGGGACAAGACCCCTTCATGCCTGTCGATTTGCCGACCGGCGATCGAGGCATGGTGGCGACCGCCACGGGTGTTGAGCCCCGCGCTGTGTCAAGCTGGGGCTCAACGGCGGCGGCAGCCGCGGGAAGGGAGCCCCGCGCTGTGACAAGCTGGGGCTCCCAACTGGACCTTACCGTGGTCCCACCCGCGGAGGATGTCCTGGAGCTGGACTACATGGAGGAGGATGAAGAGGATACCTCTGAGTTCCTCTTATCCGACTCGGACGAGGACGAAGATGACATCTTCGTCTCGTCTGCTCAGGCTGCCAAGCCGGAGGCGGTGTCCGCTCCCCCAGGCGAAAGCGCGCCATCTCTGCCCCGCCCCAGCATGGACTTGCAGGCCGTGTGTCAACGCGCTGCGTCCAGACTGGACATCCCTTGGCCTGAAGTAGCCAAGGAGACCTCCAGGTCTCGCTATGAGGGAAAGAACTTGCCCCAAGCCGCGAGGCTGACGAGGCAACTTCTCCCGGTGTTTCCAGAGCTGCTGGACGAGGTGTCTGTCTCGTGGAGAGACCGCCCTTTCAGCAGCAAGGCCCCAATCCAGGGAGCCTCCTCTCTGGACTTTGAGGGCATGGAGAAGCTCGGCTTGCTCTGCATGCCTCCTATGGAGCCGCTTGTGGCAGCCCACCTCCAACCGCGGCTGTCGGATGACCGAACGGGCTTACAAAGCGGCAGCTTTGTCCGTCAGGGCGCTCAATGTCTCCTCGATGCTAACCGCTTACCAGGCGGAGCTCTGTGTAGACATGACAGATAAACCTGAACCGGCCGTGTGGGACGAGATCACAGCGATCACGGACATTTGCCTCCGTGTGCAACGCTGTGCAGTCCTGGCCAGGGGCAAATCGCTGGGGATGATGGTGGTACAGGAGAGAGCCAGGTGGCTTAACCTGACGAACCTCCCGGACCGGGAAAAAGAGGACGTATTGGACATGCCAATTGTCCCCGAGGGCATATTCGGCACCGCTCTGGCTTCCATGCGGCAGCGGTGTGAGGCCAAAAAGAAGGAGGATGAGGCTCTCCAGCTTTGCCTTCCCCGAAAGGCCCAGCCGCCACCTCCAACGGCCCCGCGACAGACCTTCACCCAGGCTGCCTCGCACCCTTCCCAGTTCAAGGTCCCGAGACGGCAAAAGCCACAGCCCGCCACGGGTCTCCCGCCCAGACACGAGGCGAGGACGAGCTGGCCAAGAAAGTCCCCGGTCCCGGCAGCAGCCGCACAGGCGCAGCCGGCCCAGACCTTCAGCCATCAGGCGAGGAAGAAGAAGAGGGCAGCCTGACAGCCTTCCCTCCTCTCCTCGGGGAAAGGGCTGGAGGTTCCCTGTTTTTCAGCCCTGGACCGTGTTCCGCACGTGTTCAAAGCCCATGTGTTTCCGGGGTGCAATCACGCCCCCGTCTTCCCGCCGCCTCGAGTGATGTCAGAACGTCATCCTCCAGTTCGCGCCATGAGGGAGATAGACTTCACAACGAAGGCAGCAGTTCCTGCTGCTCGTTCAAGTCGCACAAACACACATCATGGGTTTCAAATAAAATATTTTCCACTGTCGTTTCCAGGCTTAAAGCCAAGGGCGCAGTCAAAAATAATGAAAAGAAAAACAATGATAACAATAAACAGTCAGGTGACTGCTCCGCTTCTGAGAGTGGCTGTTGCCTCTCTCGGAATGCGGACGGTGACCGAGTCTGTGAACGCATCATCGCCGCGCGCATGCGCAGTGTCGACCGAGGTTGTCAGCCTGGGATGCCACCGTGTTCAGACACTAGAGGGCCCCATAACACAACCAATAAAGACACAGAGTGCAAAGACAGAGAAATGATCACGTCTCCACTCGCTTTGAGGAGCGAAAGGTGGAAGATGCTCACATGCTCTGCTTGGGTTTTCAAGACGATATCACGGGGCTACAGACTCCAATTCGCTGTCACCCCCCCTCACTTCTCGGGCATTGTGCATTCACAAGCCCGGGGAGCGTCGGCTCATTCTAGAGCAGGAGATTCTCTCGCTACTAGAAAAGAAAGCCATATCCATTGTACCCTCCGAACAGAGTCAGAGCGGCTTCTATTCCAAATACTTCCTCGTTCCCAAACGGGGAGGGAACGGAATTCGCCCTATCCTGGATTTAAGGGCTCTGAACAAGTATCTCAGAAAATACAAATTCCGGATGCTCACTCACACATCTCTGCTGCGTCTCGTACGTCAGGACGATTGGTTCACATCAATCGACCTGAAAGACGCGTATTTTCACGTCCCAGTATATTATCCACACAGGAAATATCTGAGGTTCGCTTTTCAGGGTGTCTGTTACGAGTACAGAGTGCTTCCCTTCGGTCTGTCTCTCAGCCCACGGGTGTTTGTACGATGTACGGAGGCAGCAATAGCCCCGTTAAGACAACAGGGCATTCGCCTGGCAACCTATTTAGACGACTGGCTCCTTCTTGCACAGTCGGAGCAGGAGGCTATTACGCAGACGAATACCCTCGTGAAACACCTGCTCGACCTGGGTTTTGTAATAAACACAGAAAAGAGCATGTTGTCCCCAGCCCAGACTGTGCTCTTCCTGGGCTTACGTCTAAATTCGGTGCCCTTTACAGCCCGCCTGTCAGCAGAGAGAGTGAAAGCCTTCAGGGCTTGCCTCGCTCATTTCCAGCCACGCAAATATGTTCTCTTCAGATCATGTCTGCGGTTACTGGGGCTCATGGCGTCAGCCATCCTGGTGGTACGACTGGGCCGCTTACACATGAGGGAATTTCAGCGCTGGGTAGCTGCCCTCAGACTAGACCCCGTGCGTCATGGCGCGCGGAGAGTGATGGTCACTGTGGAATGCGTAATGGCACTGCGCCACTGGCTGCACCCGACTTTTCTAGTACGGGCGTGCCTATGGGTGCTGTCCTATCGCGGAAAGTGGTCACCACGGACGCATGTCTGACGGGCTGGGGGGGTATATACGAAGGTCGACCTGTGAGGGGTCTCTGGAGCAGAGACCTCCAACGGTCACACATAAATTATCTGGAGCTCTTAGCGGTGTTTCTCACCCTAAACGCTTTCTGCCTTTTCTCAGGGGACATCATGTCCTCGTGAGGACAGACAACACGACCACAATATCGTATATAAACCGCCAAGGGGGTTTGCGTTCTCTCCAGTTACACATGCTGGCACGCAAACTGATCTTATGGAGCTGCGGACGTCTCCTCTCTCTGAGAGCGAACGCACGTACCGGGAGTGATGAACCTCGGGGCAGATCTGCTGTCCAGAGGTGCACCACTATATGCAGACTGGACTCTACATCCAACGATTGTGAGTCAGCTGTGGGTGCGTTACGGCCGGGCCGCGGTAGATCTGTTCGCATCAAAAGAAAATGCTCAATGTCAGCTGTTCTTTTCAATGCGCGATCTAAACGCACCGTTAGGCGTGGACGCGCTCGCACACGTTTGGCCCCGGTCCTTCTGTACGCGTTCCCACCCCTGGCTCTAATACCTCCAACTCTGGCCAGAGTGAGAGAACATCGCCACACACTGATCCTGATAGCTCCACACTGGCCTGCAATGTACTGGCTGGCGGAGATATATCAGCTGCTGTGCGGGCAGCCGTGGCAGCTCCCGTTACGCAGGGACATACTATCTCAGGCGGGGGGGATGATTTTTCACCCACACCCAGAGCGCCTGGCACTATGGGCCTGGCCCGTGAGTGGTATAATTTGAGTACAGTGGGGCTTCCTCAGAAGGTGATAAACACTATTCAGAGTGCAAGGGCTTCCTCCACCAGGTCTCTCTATGACTGTAAGTGGAGGGTGTTTGAGGAGTGGTGCCTTCAAAAGGGACACATCTCTTTTCAATGCCCTGTCGGTGTGATTCTATCATTTCTACAGGACCTGATTGATAAACACAGAGCTTTCTCTACGATTAAAGTGTACCTGGCTGCTATTGCCGCATGCCATGTGGGCTTTGAGGGAAAGACGGCTAGCCAACATCCCTTGGTCTGCCGTTTTATGAAAGGGGCTCGCAGGCTCCTCCCCGTTTCCAGGTCACTGGTGCCCTGTGGGACTTGGCAGTGGTTTTAGATGGGCTCACTCGACCTCCATTTGAACCCCTGGAAGACGCTGACATAAAACACCTGTCACTGAAGACAGTGTTGTTACTGGCTCTGGCATCTGCCAACGAGTCAGTGACATTCACGCGCTCTCTGTGCATCCTTCATGCACTCAGTTTGCCCCGGGGCAAACGAGAGTGTTGCTGAAGCCCAACCCGGCCTTTGTGCCCAAGGTGGTTGGCTCATGCACCCCCATTGACCTTGAGGCATTTCCTTCACCGCTATGTTCCTCTGAAGAACAGCGGCCGAATTTGCTGTGCCCAGTTCGTGCTTTGCGCACCTATATGGACAGGTCAAAAGAGTTTCGATGCAATGACCAACTCTTTGTATCCTGGGCTAACCCTCATAAGGGCAAGCCCGTTACCAGGCAACGGCTCTCCCACTGGATTGTGGAAGCGATAGCTCTGGCTTATACGAGTCAGGGTTTGCAGGCACCAACGGGCCTGCGTGCTCATTCTACTCGTGGACTGGCTACATCCTGGGCTTTGTTCAAGGGTGTTTCCATCCAGGACATTTGTGCAGCAGCGAGCTGGTCTTCACCGCTCACTTTTGTCCGCTTTTACAGACTAGATGTCTCTGCTCCAAGTGTGGCCCGTGCAGTGCTGGGCCCCGTGTTGGGACAGGGTTCTACCTGTTAAGTACTGTTTTGTTTTGGTGATTTTCGAGATAAGCATGTCTAGCAATACGGGAGTCTCAATATCCCATAGTGAGACATCGAACGGAGTGTTATGAATGAGAACTATAGGTTACTAACGTAACCCCAGTTCTCAGAGTAACATGAAGTGAGATGTCTCACCAGACGGCCCTTCTTGCTGAGGCGAAGCGAGAGGAGGTGCTAATTTTGAATGACGCTGCGACGTAGCGCAAGCTACTTAAAGGGTGGGTGGATTCCCTGACGTAGTCGTCAAGATCACCAGCCAATCAGGATTGGCGTAATGAGATTGATGCTTCTGATGCATACAAGTTGAGGCGCATCCCATAGGGAGACATCTCACTTCATGTTACTCTGAGAACTGGGGTTACGTTTGTAACCTATAGTTTCTATGTGCTGGGGACCCGTACTATACATTGTTAACATATAACTTTGTGGTACTCTGTTTCCGGGTTCACACTGCTGGGAAGTAGACTCAGACCTTTAGATGCAAAATAGTTAGTGCGGCGCCACTTAAGTGTGAGGCACTTTAATTGTGGTCTCTAAGCAGCAGCAGCCATTAGAGCAGGAGCTGCTGGCGCTGAGGAAGAGTAGTGCAGGCACAGCCATGAGCTTATCATATTTTGTTTTGTAGTTAGCGGGGACTTTAAAACTTTGAAAATGATTGCTCTTTTTTTCTAGAAATGATGATGTTCTAGAAACATACACTGAGAAAAAGGCTGTTGAGAGCAATGCGCTATGGGGAGATATCTCCAGTATAACAGGTTGAGAACTAAAGTGGTCTGAGGCTGAAATTAAGTTCTTCTCCGGCCCTGGTCTTGATCATAAATCCTCACTAAAACACTGTCTAAACATAAGATTCTTACCCTGAGCTCCTGAGATATGATTTGTGATCGACTGCATGAATAAAACTGGCTTTGATGTGTAAAGATGAAGGCTCAGGTCTGGGGCTGGAGAATCACCGCAGGGACGAACAGTGGAGCTTGTTTCAGTCAGCGGGGGGGCGCTGTGACTCCTGTATGTAGAATATATTTAATAGATGGGGATGGTGCACTTGGTCTGCCTCCCTCCTCTATATTCATGCTGTCTCTTTAGCTTCAATAATATTGTTGTAACAATTCCTAGATAAGTGTTTCAAATATATTCCCGGTGTGGACAACTTGTTTTAGATGTAATATTAGAAACATAATTAATCAAAATGCAGTCTAAAGGTGAGACACTACAGGAGATTAGAGTAAAAATAACCCGTGACAAATAGAAAGCACCATAAAACTCCTACAGTTTCTTTATGAATATACTTATTTTGTATTACAAGTTTTCATACATATTTAAATATGCAAATGAGGCATACAATCAAATGTATCCAATTTTGCAAGACTCTACATAGTACAAAAGGGTAAAACATTTAAACTAATAAATATCCCCATGAAACATGCCCGGTTGATTACTTACATTAACACAGTCCCTTGTTTCTGTAATACACGTTATTTTGAAATATAACGTTTGAATATGCAAATGATGCATTATCCAATGTTTACTTTTGGACATTTCAAGAGAAATCTAGAGACGCAAGTAGACAGTTAGTTAAAGTTAGTTAAATAATGGATGTGTCCTTTCAAATACATTCACTTAATGAATAACATGTTTATGTTAATAATAAGCCAAAAGATATATAGGTATAATCACTGTAGGATTTCTGATATTTCTTCAATTAAATATTGTATTATCATTGGACTTCCTTGTTTTTGCATTTTGGAACTTCATAATCAAAATTTGAACTCACTTAACACATTTAATGTCAACAGAATTTGAGGCACCTAGGTGTAAAGCGTCAACATTTTAACTTATCCTGTCAGAGTGATGACATCTATCTACCCCATCTGTTAAAGCACAAACTCTAAAATGTGTTTAAAAATCTGTTTGTGAGTTCCTCTGTGCTTTTGCCTCCAGGGGGATTCTGTAGCTTTACACTTAGAGTGGACGGCTTGTGTTTGTGTGTGTGTGTGTGTGTGTGTGTGTGTGTGTCTGTGGGTGTGTGTGTGTGTGTGTGTGTGTTGTCTGTGTGTGTGTGTGTGTGTGTGTGTTGTGTGTCTGGGGAGTGAGGTGCTAGTGATAAGTTACAGCAGTGCTTCAGGTGCTGAAGTCAATAAAAGCTCATTAACTCAACAAGGGGGTCAGTGGCTCCGTCCACAACAATATCCCTCCCACTTTGTCTTCTTCACGGGGAGCGGGGGTGGTGTGGGGTGGCTGCGTTTTTACTCTGCGTATGCATGGTGAGCCGCTGGATCAATGGGACTAAACGGTTCATTTCACCTTACTTTAGACCAGTGGTTCTCAAACCTTTTCCCCCCCAACACAAATAGTCACGTAATGGGCCAAGTTAACATTTATTAAAAATACATCAATATGAACGTGAGAATTCCTTTGCTAGAACAGTGATAATAAAACAATACTCCATAATTCTGTGTGGTCAAAAAAATAAATCCATAATACAATTGTGCAATCCCTTTGCTAGAACAATAAGTTATAATACTTTGCCACTTTGCAATCTGTGCAAAAAAATGAAAAGAAAGAAAATGCTGATATTTGGCAAAGTGTGTCTTATCACAGCATTAGTGGCTGCAATGAGCCTGTTTTGCACTGCACATCTCTTCAAAACGGGGTTACACGCTCAGTGGTGGCGCCAGAGATTTCTTTTGGGGGTGCTGTGGGGTAGCTTGACGTTTCATAGAGGGTGCTCTAACATTTAGGGTTTCCCATTAATGTACCGGTCGCTACAGTGGAATTTTCTACTGCAACAATCCCCACGCAAATACACAGTGTACCTGCGACTGTTACAATGAAGGCTCGATAATCAGCTCACGGCATATAGGTGTAAGCAGGGGTAAAGTGCTATTTTTACATGTGGGGGGTGGTCCTCACCTCCTCTAGGGGGGTCCAGGGGCATGCTCCCCCGGGAAGATTTTTTTTTAAATATTGAAGTTAAAAGCATCAATCTGGTGCACTTTGAGAGCAAAATGAAGAGATCTATGGATACATCTCTCAACACCCATTTGAAACAGAACTGTAAACAGATTTCCTTTTTCTTTATGGATATTTTACAAATCACCCTTTTAAACGTTTTTTTACTAGTATTTCAAACCTGTTTTTCATTTATTCTCTTATTTTTTTATAACTATAATGATCATATAAACGTGTGCCTCGGAAATAATTGTTTACATTAATCGTGACCAAAACGTTTGAGACCCACTGAGATAACTTAAAGTTAACTATCTAAACACCCAGAGAGTCCTTTAGTTCAGGGGTTCCCAACCCCCGGTCCGCGGACCGGTACCGGGCCGCAGAGGTGTTACTGCCGGGCCGCGAAATAGCTGTGAGTTTATCGTAATATTTGCAGAATTATAAATATATAAAAATATTTTATCATAATATTTTTTTTCAAAAAGTGTTTAATTTTCGCACCTATACCAGTCATATTATTTCATCCAGTAGCCTAGTTAATCTTTGACCAGAAAACCGTTGAAAATTGCTTTTATGATGTTCCGAGAGATTCGGCGGCTCAGCCTAAGGTCTCAGCCTCTTGTGCGCACGAGAAAGTTACCGGTACGTAGGAAGAGGAGCACACAGGAGACTACCGTTTCATTGCAGACTGTTGTGTTTATGTGGGGAAATGGCAGTGCATACATTATTTGAGATATATTTCAAACTCGGACTTCATTTTAAGGACATGTCGGCCAGGGTGTAGAGCTATTTGTTTAAGCACCGGATTGGCAAAACAGGAGAGTCTGTAAACCAGTCTGCCTTGATCTATGAATTCATGTCCGGGACTCTCACAGTATCTGCTGCCCACAGCTGTTTTATAGAAGGAAAACCTCCTTCACTTCATGAAATGGCTGCAGCATCAGGAGGCAGCGGGACGTATACTCCGCCTCTGAGAAGTGCAGCACCAGCGGGTAAAGAGCTGTGCCTTTTTACGCACCGCCTTCGCTGTGTTTACCTTCATCAGAACAGCTTAAGAGTGACTGCAGGCTGCTACGTGTTAACCACACACACCTCTACACACATCTCTACACACATCGAACTGCCCGATTACTCCCCCTTTTATTAGTTTTATGAAGGAGATGTCCAGTCACCAAGGCGCATGATGTGTGTGTGCATGTGCTCTGCTCAGCTCAGCTCTGTGTGTTCGGTGTGTTTGTGTCTGTCCGACACCGGCATTTGTTTTCAAATGACCATGAACAGTCATTTACACACATCTGGCTAACTCCATAGGTAGCCTATATGCGGGTGTTCCCAAAATAAATTAGTTTAATCTTAATCTCGATGTAGTGCTAAATGCACCGGAACGAACGACACTATCATAATATCTTCTGAAAACAAATGCCAGTGTCACACACACACACACACGCACACGCACACGCACACGCACACACACACACACACACAAACACACACACACACACAAACACACACACACACACACACACACACACACACACACACACACATCTCCTTCATAATGCCTTCTCCTCGTTTTCCCAGCATTCACTGGATTATCCGTAAATCAAACAAATCCAAAACGTTGATTTATCTGTTTTCCCGTTTTGGTTTAAAAACTGAATAACGTCGGTTTTTTGGTTTTCCGTTTTTCCGAAAAATCAAAAAACGACACCGGTTCTTTTTTAAACGTTGTTAATATGTTTTGGATGCATATTGTTCTAGTATTTGTTCAGGCTGTTACATATAATTAGCCTCTGTTGCTACCTGCTGGTGGTGAGTAAATATTAAAATCAGTTAAAATTGACAACCGGTCCGCGATTTTTTTTTAATGTATCTGCCGGTCCTTGGCACAATAAAGGTTGGGAACCCCTGCTTTAGTTCACTGAGCCTCTCAGTCTGACAGGAGAGGACTCTCCTCCACCTTGTTGTTGAAAAAGCTCCTTATATCCGTTAGCATAGCTCGCTAGAACCAGAAGCTAACAACAAGATCTCCGGTACCGGTGCGCTCTCTCTCTCCCTCTCTCTCGCTCGACTGACAATAAAAACATGATCAATAATAACAGTGAATAGGACACAGTTTGTAATTTTCAAGATTTCAGAAATTGATTACTAAAAGGGCTTTTTAAGCAAATATTTAGGCTAGGCATTACAAAAAGTGATGTCATGGTGATGTTCCTACTCCATGGATTTCTTCTTTTATTTTGAAGTTTTTTCCCCCTGTGCCATGTTCATTTTAACTTCCTGTCTTTGTGTTTTCCCGCCTTTTTTGATTGTTGGTCCTTGCCTAATTAGTTCCACCTGTGCCCCATTATATTAGCCCTGCAACCACCTGACCTCCTGTACACCTGCACTTTGTCCCTCATTAGTTCAGCTTTTATTCAAGTCCTGGTTTTGTTTGATTGTTGTTTGGTATTTATCTGGAAGATCTGTTCAGGTCAGTTTTGTTCTGTCTGGACCAAGTCTTAAACCCCATCCCTGTTTTTCAGGTCTCAGGCTCGAAAATGACATTTCCAGAACAAATGACCATAACTAGACTTCTAAAAGGGGAAAATTAATAATCTTTTTTCTCAAAGTAATGATAAACCTGTGAGTTGGATGTAGAAAAGTCAGAATCAATATAGATGTTTTTTATTTTAAAGAAAATTCATATTGAACATAGTAAAAATCTGTAAATTATAGTGTCCGTCCAAAAATTCTTTTTTACTTATAGTGAAAACTATCCTTGGATGATGGGTTAGTAGACTAAAAGCTTTAGGAATCCAAAGTAATACATATAATAAGTACCCTGTACTTTCCCCAAATCGAAACCTGTCTCACGCTCTGAAATCTGAAAACGGAAAAGTAGGTTTATTGCTTATGGATTATCAGAAATCCTTTCAAAGTGACACATTGGATTAACCTATGGATTAACCTTCAGCAGCGTTTTTATCGTTTTAATGCCATTGAAGACAACTTTTGATCAGACAACGACCAAGGTCAGACATTATCGTTTTGGCTACCTAGCGCCACGTGTTTTGATGTCTGTTTTTGTTAATATTGTCGCGAGTTCTTATCATGGAGTGATGATATACATACCTATCGATTCTGTGTATGCTCACGATGCTAATCGATATGTTGGATGTGCAGTTACGATAAGTAATAAGGGTGTTATGAGTGAGTTTCTGTGCAAACGGCGTTAACATTTTTTCGCTCGTGGCTAATTCAGAGGCTCAGCGTTAGCTTTGTGGTTTTTTTTGCAAAAAAAAAAAAAAAGATCAGTTAGCTGAGTTTCTTCCCGTTACATGGATATGAAACCTTCATAGTTTATTAAATATTAAGAAGCCCTCAGACGCTGTTTCCTGCAGATGATGCGTTTTTCCCCCCGGTACCGGGGGGATGGGATTCAACAGGTTCTTCCAAAGGTTCCTGTTGCTTGCTGTAAGATGCAAATTGGTCCACTCCTGATCCACTTCTTGTGATAAAGTATAATTTGTGAGACCTACGATGGAACTGTTCCACCTAAAGGGATAGTTGTGATGTTGAAGTGTGGTTTGTATAAAGTACCTATCCATGTCATTGTAAAGAGGGTAAAAAAATCAATATCCATTAAAAAAAGGCTATATTTAGACTATTTTCACTCTTTTACCTTTCCATCAAGCAGACCTTTACAAGGGAAACTGAAACCATTATCTATACTCACCCTCTGAGACCCACGGGGCCGTATACAATCCCAAATATCACGTTGTGTTCAAAGCGTCATAACTTCTCAGCTGTTTCAGCCAGACATGCCGTGTTTTTCCTCTTAAAGGTGGGGTATGTAATTTATTTCAGAAACACTTTTTGTTATATTCCATGGAATGCTCTTACAATCCCGATAGCAATGACAATAAATACATAAAAGAATTTCATCTGTGGAAGCCGTAGCGATGTAAAAAGCACGACCAATCATTTTAGCCGGCCCGGCTAAAGTAACTGGATGGCCTACCTGCCTGTCAGCCTTCCATCTCGTGCACAAACTTATCTCGTGCCCTCATTGGTCATGTGCGCGTTCGTGTGTGTTGGAGGAGGGGCTCTGTAATGCTGCGTTCACACCGGACGCGATGCGATGTTTGGGGGCGGTGCGAATTCGCTCCGACGGCGCGCATGAAGCGGTGGACGCGAATTCCGCGGCACGATTGAGGCGATTGAAGGGGGCCGCGACAAACTCTCGGGTTCAATTTTTTCAACTCGAGCGTCATATTCGTGTGACGCTATCTCGTGGTAGCCAATCAGCGTTGAGGATCTCAGCCTGCCGTCACTGACGTTCAACCAGAAAACATCAGCCGTTAGCTGTTAGCAGTTAGCACACAGAGCTCACAGCTCCTCATATCTGTTCAGAAACTGGACAAAAGTTAAACAAGTACAAACCACAGACTGTCTGTGTCATGGCGAATACAGCCGCTGGTTTATTTATGTCTGTGTAGGCCGTTGTTATGAGTGTGGACTCCTAACTCTCTGCCTTGACATCTCTCAACTGCTTCTTTATTGCTTTACATAACACAGGCTAACTAAACTGTTTTATACACATCAATCTTTCATCACAGCTTCGTTGTGAGCTGTCCTTAACAAGCTTTTAGGCTGAATAATGCACCGGCCAGTGGCCAGCTGCTCCTCTGCAGGCTTGTGAACATCAGTTGTGTGTGTGTGTGCATGCAAGATTGGGTAGTTGCTCCATCCACCCGTCTGCTGCGGACAGCTTTGTGGCCCTGGAGGAAGGTTTGAGGGTTAAGTGCTTTGCTCAAGGGCGCATTGTACGACATAAGAGCAAATTCTTAGCTAGTTAGGAAATTGAGTAAAAGTGTTACAATTTCACATTAACTAACTTTGGTTTCTCCAAAATTACCTACCCCACCTTTAAAGGTGGGGTAGGTAATTTTGGAGAAACCAGCTCGAGTGCGCTAGAATTTGAAAATACACAGCCGGAAAAAATCTGCCACTTCCTTACAGAGCCCCTCCTCCCACACACACGAACGCGCACATGACCAATGAGGGCACGAGATAAGTTTGTGCACAGATGGAAGGCTGACAGGCAGGTAGGCCATCCAGTTATTTTAGCCGGGCCGGTTAAAATGATTGGTCGTGCTTTTTACAGTACTACGGCTTCCACAGATGACATTTTTACTTTTTTTGGCACTTAAGATATTCATTGCTATCGGGATGTTAAGAGCATTCCATGGAATATAACAAAAAGTGTATCTCGAGCCGGTTTCTCAAACTTACCTACCCCACCTTTAAATGGTCAAATGTATGCATGAAGGTTAATGTGACTCCTCATCATCATTGGAAACAAACTAATGCTGTGATCTTTTTTTGGGTAAATTATGAACCAGCATCTGTTTCCTGAACCATGTTAACTCATTGTTAATCCATACGCTGTGCCTCAAGGGAAAAGGTATGTAAGGTGTCTGTAATGACTCTGAGGAGCATTAGTATGGTCACTCGTGGATATAACCAAGTAAATGTTTAACTAATCAATATCCTTCCATCAAAAACCTTCTTGAATGTAGCTGCCTAAATCAGCCGGGTCACAGATTCATATGTAAGTGAACTCATATGTATAATGAATTGTGTTTTTGGCCGCCTGACGATAGGTCAAATTTTCCCTCCTTTTAGTTTATGTCGAAAATATTTGTCTTTCTAGCAACCAAATGTTCCATATGAGCTGTTGGAAGCAGTAGGAATGCATATAAGATTTTAAAGTTTAAAAAGACATGTAGAGAACTGCACCAGGGTTTTACTTCTCTGTTCACCAAATGGCTGACGAGTTTACAGCTGCATCATTTGTGTTTATCTGCGTCACTCAAACTAGACGCGCTGGCGTCTGGCGAGGAGGCGGGGCTTATCTCCATGTAGATAACAACAACAACAACAAAAATGTACATATTTTGCAGTGATTTAATGTTATACACATATAAAAAATGATGCCGAAAAAACGTCATAATCACACCGACTATCATTATGATGAAAATAATGGCATATAGTCGATAAATAATAAATTAGTAGCGTCTGGCCCCGTCTTTACATTGACACGTAATCGAGCTGAAAAACTCAATACCCATTAGCCTTGCTAATTTTTCTAATTTTTCTAAATGGCCACTTGCAGTGGTATTGCTGTAAAAAAACATTCCTGAGAAACTGATAAACGATTAATGGAGTTTGTCGTTTGGTATATTTAATTAAGTAATATAGAAAGCCAAATACAATAGTATATTGTAAAAAGCAATCAGAGTATAAGACATACTATATGTTTAAATGTTTTAAAAGATTATAAGGTAATTTGACACGGCAGCCCAAAAAGCAATTTCCCTATAGCCATTGTAAAAGTGACAAGACACCTATGAAACAGCACATAAGTCTATCGTGACGCTTTTTACTTTTTGATCCATGGGGGTTTTATATTTGCAATACTATCTCCAAGCAAAGGAAATGGATTTAAAAAGTCTGTCACCAAAGTATAAAGGACAAGTGGGAACTCGTGGGTGGGGCGAGAGCTAAATACTGCACATATTCAGTGGGCCACATAACCAGACTTTCTTTCAGATTTGATCCTATCCTGCTGTTAACCCTTTCATCAAGTGTAAAGCTAAATGGAAAAGTCTCATGCCTAGTTAATGACAATTTAACAGCAAAACATCACAATAAAAAACAGCAGCAGCTCTTCAATATGCTCTGTCACGTATGTCGTTTTTTAAGTCACAGATTTATGCTTCATTGTTAGTTTTCAAAATGACTCGGCAACAGAAAAGGATCATCATACTTCCTTCGAATGTGAAAAGCCACTTTGCGTAGCTGTCACTTAAAGTAAATGCGTTCAGTGTAGCGACGGATGAAGTTTCCTCCGTGTGCCGTCTAGTCCGGAGCATTGTTTGTGCCATTTCACTGCTCTCTGATAGGAGGTTATGTAATGCTTTTTTTTTTCTTGGCACACAACACCTCATAATGCTGCATAGGCACTTATGAATAAAATACACATTGTAACTGTGCATAATTTTGACAGAAACCGTGATAATTATTTTTGGAAAGCGGCTACATTTGCATGAGCTTAGAGTACAATCTAAGGCCTGCGGATTATAAACAAGGTAATTATCTCAGAGTGTTGCACGAAGGAATACAAAAAAAGAAATCGGGCTAAAGAAGAGAGTGAAGAGACTCACAAACAGTAACTTGGTGTTTGGGTTTTGCCAAATGGACTTCCCAGAGGTAAAGTCAGTTAAAACAGGAGAGCCAGTGTTTTAGTTTTAATTTTTAACAAATGAAAGCCCTTGAGTTACAATGAGGAATTAACTTTATGACTTATTACATTATGTAATTATTATTATTATGGCAGATTACACTTAAACACCCGGGGAGCAGACAGTCATCAGGCAAGTCAACCGAAAACGGCTTGAATTGGTTGGTAAGAAAGTTCACAAATGTGTTTGTTTAATTGCTGTGCAGCTGAATCTTAACTGACCAGAGGACAAGCAAATATGCGATTTTGCAATCGAAACAGACCAAAGTGCAAAGATTTCCTATGTAATACAAGCTTGGATGCTTACCATCAATTGATTGAGGCAAAAAGGTAAAAAAAGTGAGTGTGTGGTTCGGTGTGGTGAAAACAGAAGTAGGAATTCTGCTGAAAAATGTGCCAGTTTCTTAAAGTTGCACAGGAGTCGGAGATAGTTGGAAGACCAACCACTGAAGATACAGATAGTGTTCGCAATATGATAGCGCAGGAGATAATATGCCTTGTGTAGCACACATTATACAGAGGGCAATAACAGATTTGACGATGCTTTAGCTGAGTTTTGAAAAACACTCTCTTTCATCTTATCAGTTTGGCATACTTTTCCTCATTACAACACCTCATGTGCACTTGTTTCCCCAAAAATAAATACTAACTAAATAAAAACTTTTATTTGAGTTTCTCCATGTTTCCTTTTTTTTTAAGTCACCATGAGGAATGATCTCTATGGCTCAGCAGATTACACTAAAACATAGTCGGATCAGACAGAGTAATTCGGCAAGACCACAGAAAAACATCTAGAATGATTTGAGAAAGTTCACTAATTAGTTTTTAATTGCCTAGCAGCTGCATCTAAACTGACCAAAGGACGAGCAAATTAGTGGTTGTGCAGTCCAAACAGACTAAAGTGCAAAGGTGTGATCTTCAAATTTGTATCTATTTCAATCCAAAAAGGTTTTTACTTGTAAGCTTCGAACCTCATCTGTATTCCTTGATGAGGAGTACTTCTGACAAGAAACACCTCGCTGACGCTTTTATGAGATTGGGGAAAAAAAACTATTTCTAAATGTTTTCTCTCTCGTCTCCTGTGGCCAGGTGCGTTTGTTTTATTGTCAAGCATCGTCCTGACACGCAGGATGGCTGATGGGAGCAAGTCTGCTGAATAACACACCGGCGCTGATGTTAAAAGTTTCGTGCCAAAATGATTAGATCCTCTGCCTCCTGAGGTGCAACAATCCTTAACTGTGTGTGCACGACAAGAGACGCATTCAGCTTTTAAAAGCCTGGAGAGTCCCCGACCGCTTTGTGTACACACAAATGCACACACACTCACCCTTTTTTTGTAAGGTGAACAGACCGCCCCGACAGACGCCATTTGTTCAAAGGGCATTTTAATCACTCCAGTGTTGCTCCGAGGGGACTGAAACTGAGGAGTGTGTGTGGGTTATCTTCTTTTACAGGTGTGTGTGTGTGTGTGTGTGTGTGTGTGTGGGTGTGTGTGTGTGTGCACATGTGCGTGTGACTGCGTGTGTGTGTGTGAGAGAGAGAGAGAGAGTGACCAGTAGGGAAATCACCCAGAACAATTATGACCACACATCAGTGCTTTCTTTGTTTTATAGGAGAGACTGACTGATATATTTAACGACTTTGTGTCCGTCTCATTTTCTGGAGGTTTTTTGTCTGTCATGTTGCTTTCTCAGTCTCTCCCTACTCAGCTGTAACAAGACAATCATACTAACTTCCAGACAAAAAAACGTACTCGTGAATGCATTTTTTCTCCACTCTCCAACCAAAGTCATCTACGAATCTTCTTTCTCCTTCTCAAGGTGTCTTCTTCTCCCCACTTCCTCTTCTTCACCCCCACTGCTACCTCCCTTTCCTCTGTCTTCTCTCCCCACCAGCCTTTCTTTCTCCCTCTCCGCCATCCCAACTTTCCCCAGAGCCTCCTTTAACTTTCCTCCCATTTTTTGTCCTCTTCGTTATTCTGTTTCTCAGATAAGTGCATCAGTCACTCCCACTCAGTGGGTTGCCTCCGTCAGATCGTCTTGTTTGAGAGTGAGGTTGTATCCATCAGAGTCGCTCACAAGGGGAATTCACTTTACACATGTGCTGCGGCGCTTCAAACTGAGCCTTATACATATTCATCGATGTAACTCGGCATATTTCTCGGCATTAAGTCTTATGTGTTCTTGTCCAACTTTATTTAGCTCTGTTACGTGCCACGCTGTGCTGAGATGATGTAAAACAGCATTGGTGATTTAGTGAAGGGTAAACCTGTCTAAGCTGATTTTTTTACTGGCAGGTTTTAAGTTGTGGAATGCTTTATTTCTGTTTCTAGGAGGGGCAAATCCTTTTTCGAAAGCCTGTTATCCCTAACACAAATGCCCAATGCAACTAAGTCCAATTCCTTAGAAAACCTACTCTTTCCCTGCTTCAAATACATATGATCAATTATTATGCAGAATGTCAGAACAATTGCATATCCTTAATTAATCAACAATCCTATTGACGATTAGGAATAAGAAGCAGAAACAAAACAGCTGGGACACACCACTATAACAGTCGGGCTAGCGTATTGACGTTTGTAAAAAATTAAGCTAACGTTAGCTACGCCATCAAGCTAACGTGACTTTCAATCTATCTTTGGTTATTAGGCTGGTTTATTAGAATATGAATATGTTTATAGAAATGAACATACCATTAATGTTGGATAATAGCCATCTAATGTAACTTTTAGATCTTCATTAAATAAATAACAGTGCTTTTGTGTTATCTGATGTTAAGCTAGGTCTGAAGCTAAACTCAGACAACGAGTATCTTTATCTTCAAAATGCTTAGTAGTAGAACATCACAAACAAAAACTAGGATACTATTTATTTTTGATGAACAAAACTACCGATCATCCAAATGGCTAAAACATAGACGGAGGCTTAAGAATGGCTAACTGTAGGTCACAGTTCATTTAGCAACACGTGTATGTTGGGTGAAAACCACACCACTCAAACTACACCACTTCACAAGCTAAACCAGAACTGTACATTTAATCAGCCAAACTTATAAGTACCTTCAATCATTTCAAACTATTTTAGGAAAGAGTCTTTTACATTAGTCAGCTTGTCACTTGGCTATCTGCCAGAGTATCTGATTGAGACAGTCACTATGCCAGGATCCACCAGTATCGGCTGGTGTTCATCTGAGACTCCCTCTGATCTGTCCAACTTTGTTAGCAGTGGTGCCGGCCTGTCTGGGCTTCAAACCACTTTAATCACAGTCTCAATGTTTGTTTGTCAGTGGGATATATAGGTTTGGCAGTCAGTCAATGTAATTGGCTATGCACCAGCAACTTAATGCCAAGACAGAGCCCTATTACGGAGGTTTTACTCCATAAATCCCACAATTAATTGGGATTCCATCCAGTGATAGTTAATAAATACACAGAACAGGATCGTTCATTGTGAATGAGTGGATTAACGTGAGTATGCACATAAAGTAATTTGATATATTTACACTTGGTTATTAACATCAAAGAACCCAGCATGAGTAGACTAGATTTTTAAAACTATCCAACCAAGTTGGAGAATTAATTCAGGAGAAATTAAATGATTGGACCTATTTATCACAGTCCTGCGACAGCCCTATATAGTGGATTTCTTTCCATTTCTTTGTCAGACCATTTAAATTATTGATTGCTGTCAGGATGTATAGATGTATATAACAAAAAATGTCTCTAAGACACATTCCCCACCCCAGCTCTAAAAATGTTTGATTTAATAAATAAAAACCGAGCAGTTGTAGAGGATTATTCTCCCAGTAAACTGCTGGAGGATTTTACTCCGGCAGTTTACACTCACACTTATTGATCCAAATGCCACAGACATATACTGTTTCACCTGGTAGAGACACAGTTTACCCCTCAGCAGCACGCAGTCACTGAACACCTCAGCACCGCGCTGCAGTCATTTCACCTCAGTCTGTTGCCTGGCGTCTTGTTCTTTGAGAGGGTGTACACGGCCAGATCTGCTTGGTGAACTGAGAGAAGCTCAGAGTAAAAGCAGAGAGTTTGGAAGATGTTGCAGAACTAATGCAGCACAGTGCATTGTTAATGGCTCAGAGGCAAGAGCCTGGTAAATACTGCAGTTTTAACTTTTTGGTGTAAAAGAGGCCAGAAATACTTATGTGTGGTGATGTCATCAAGAGACTGTTTATAAGGCTGCTCTATTGAAAATGAATGATTTTGTGGACCAAGTTTTAAGCTACGTTCGGGCTGAGAGGCAGGGTAATCAGAGGGGAAAACCATTTCCTGCCAGGTGGCTCCACCCTCTCCCAATAGCCACCCACCTGGACAGAGACAAAGGCCAACTGAGCAGTTCAGTTTGGTGTGGCACATGCTGAGAGGAGGAGGCTCCCAGCCTCTGTTTGAAGAAGTTTGCTAAACTGGTCGGTTAGCGTCCTTGCTAAGGTACACTTTTGAGTTTGGGTAAATAAAACCCTTTTCGACTGAGAGACTGACTCTTTCTGGGTTTACTGCCCTACCACTATTCCTTGTCTTTACCCTGTTTCACAAAAATCCAGATTACTTAAATCACAAAAAGTTGGACATTTTTAATTGGACAAACATGATGAATAAATAAACAGATAATAACTAATATTATGTTATGTCAACAACCACGGTTTTTAGGAGTTGGTTAATGGAGATAAATAGATCGGGACCACAATCATCAGTCAGTTATATAGGGCATACCCTTGAACCTCAAACATTGGAAAAAATGTAGGAAACCTGATGGAAATGACTTTTCTGTTTGTTTTCTGAAATAATGTGAGGAAGATAACATCAGATCTGTGTGGAGCTATGAGGAAACAGGTTTTCTCTGCTGCTAGTTTTCCTCTCTTCAGCTGAGCAGAAGCTTCACTGAAGTCTAACGATTAAGGCACGTCATAATTGATTTGCTGAGCCAAGCGTAGAAACATATTTCCGATCTTTTACATTTTGTTCACTTGTTCAGCAATTAGCTAATCACCCATTACATAATTGTATATGAAAATGAATGAGCAGGTAAGTGGTACCCTGACTGTCTCCTGTGGTAACTGTGAATATCACATTTATTTTTCACAGCAAGCCCATAACAGTAACAAAGCTTATAGTGTCAATTATTTTCCACAATTAAAAATGGTAGGGCTTAGCCGCAGCATTAAAGAAATAAACCATATGTTTTGAACAAATATTGAACCAACTAATTAAGTGTACTTATTTAACCTGTCAAATAGATTGGAACAAAGATTCAGACCTGAGAGTAACAGTAAGCCACTCTCATTTACCACAAAGTGGAAAGCAGCAAACATCCACCGTTTCTGATCATGTGATGGCCTTAGCCAGCTTTTGTTTTCCCAATAATTCAGTAATTGTAATATACTTATGTGTGTTTGCTAGTTAAGGGAGCCTTTGTTAGCCCTCTGGTTACACAGTTACAGGTCTGAGTGCATATGTGGTGTAGAGCTGAATCGATTTTTTCAGGAAACGTTGCTGTGGAGCACGGAGGAACAACCACAACGGCATACAAAGTGGAAGCGGATGTTCTGCTGACATGGCGTATTGAGTGCAACCATAGCATGCTGTAACCATAGCAACATTTATTACACACCAAAGATGTTAAATGCCTTGTTTGGTGTTCCTTGTTTTAACCTTTAACTGTTATTCTTCTGCTTTTCTTTTGACTTCTAAGTGTAAATTTCCCTTAAATTCTAGTCCGCGGCTCCTGATGCAGAATTAATCTGAATCAGCACTTTTTTTGCCCTGAGAGGAGAATATTGTCACGCTAGCTCATTAGCATGTGTAAAGGATTTAACTGTCCCATGAGGAGAATAAGGAGAAACGGGTCATATTTCACTGCCTGTGTGTTCCAGGCTGCTTTAAAGATGAACTCCAGCTGTGGCCTCAAATGTGTGTATCGATGAATATTCATTCACCTACTGTCACGTGTAGCCTGCCAGTAGGGGCCAACCAGTTTCTATTCATGTATTGCTCCGTCCTTTACCTTTAACACTGTTCCAAGATCATCCAGAGGTGGAGAGGCTGCTTATAGAGCGATGAGGAGAGAATCATATAAGGATAACGTTTTTCTTTCATATACTTGTCCTTTATGAACGCCTGCCCTGCAATAGAGTTTAGAGAGAGGGAGTTGCAAAATAGTGCTTCAAGCTCCAATTTGACCAATTGATATCAAACTAGAGAACACACACACACACGCACATATGCTCAGACCTCCCTGCTATTAAAGCCAATTTAATCACTGATCACACGCCTTATCAGACTTAAAAGGCCTGCGTAAACTCTGAGACTTGTTTCATTTCATCTCTGCTTTAGAGGGAAAGTTGTTCTAGCCCGCCTAGTTGGTATTAAACATCTCGCTCCTGCCAACTATCCAATGCACCAAATATATTAAGATCAGAGCTGGCTCGGTCTGCAAGTGCTATAACTTCTACAAAGCTGTGCTGACGGCTTGGTGGTATAAATACGGCATTGGCCCAATTGTGACAAAGTAATACTTCCTGCTGTTAACATGCATTTATAATGTTTTGGGTGAAAAGTAGGATAACAGAAAAATGTTCAGCTACTGATTATTACATAAGGGATAAGACCTTAAAAGTTACTTTAAGGACTTTTTAACATTGAATGAAACTGAATTAAATACTGATGCCTTTACATAACCTATTTAAGAAAAGAAGACCATCAGCAAGAAGATTGTCTATTTCTATTAAAGTTATACTTATTGTCTGTCAACAAGTCTGATTCCTGGCGAAATTAGACAAAATGCTTTACGTCACGCAGACCTGATGACAACAAGTAGTACTTTAGAAAGTAAAAGATAGCATATACTTTAAAATGGAGTCATGTTAAAATTGACCCAGACTTTGACCATGTTACATTTAATTGAATTGTAAAGTTTTGGAGAATATTAAAGGAAAAGTTAGCTCAAATAGCATTAAAACATTCATAAAGGGTATTTTTTATAAAAAGCTAAAATAACCTCAAAATATATTCTTACATAATACGAAAAATACACATTTGTATTCTCTCATAAAATATTTTCTTTCAGAGCTTTGCAGATATTTTCATTAATAATAATTAATTATCATAAATTGTTATTATTTCATGTAACTAAAAGTTGGCAGCCCTGTGGGCTGACATACTTACAACGATTATGCTAACATGCTAAGGTTAGCAGCAGGTATATTGTTTAGCACATTATGTCTGCTCGGAACTTGGTCAAACACCAAAGTGTTTGAAATACTTCTCCCTGATACTGATGTTTGAGTAAAATGTTGAGCCAATTAATGTAATTCATGTCTGGACACAGGAGAAGATAAATCTTTGACTGCTAAGTTTCTATAGCAACCTGTCTTCTGTCCGCGCCACAGGAATCAATGTGGAAGGTGTGAGCATCATGTGTGAGTTGCACCTCCAGCTTGTTGTGAGATATGGAAAAAGGATGCGTAGTTATACAAAATGTCCGTGGGGTAACTTTCTGTGAGGAAACCACAGTGCAAATTGTTTGATCGACCGACTGTCAAAGAAACACATATGCTACTGACTTTTGTTTGGATTAGTAGATTGTCTGTGTGCATGTATGTGAGTATCTATTTCTATACTTGAACATCGATTTACTCTTGTGCCTGCATGTGGTCCTATGCATATATTTACAGCAAACAAGCAAACTGTTGATTTACCATACAACAGAAGAAAAAAATGAAAAGGAGAAAGAGGGAGTTAAAGGAGGAAAAGATGAAAGTATTCTGTACAAATTAAATTAGGGGAACAACCTGCAACTAAAAGGTGACGAGCAAAGAAAAAAGCAACAACAGCAAAGACTCCATTGACTTTAGTGCTCAGTCTTGAATTTGGAACAGCCATAAGTCACAGATCTGAGGCTCTATCTGTGGTCAGAGTGCAACAACACTAAGTGTGGAGCAGGTAATGCCTTTTACTGTATCTCATAAAATTATACATGACTAAACATTAATTTTGCATTCTGATGATACCGATGACAGCGACAAATCCTTGTTCTGCCAGTGAAAATTGTACTAAAAAGCAAGGAAATATTCAGCAACATGCTCACAGCATGAAAATCCCCCAAGTTTTACCATGAGCCACGAAATCAGCCCCTTCTGAATTAATAGTTGGCCCTAGTTAAGTAAAGGGCAGACTTTTACATACAAAGTCTTCATTTGGTCACACCTGTATTTCAGATAGAGTTGTACCCCTTTTCCACCGACTCAATTCCAGGTCAGTGCCCAATTGGCACTACTGTTACTTGAACATTGAAAACCTGAAAATTGGTTTAAAGGGGCCCTGTTATGCTCATTTTTCATATGCTCATTTGTATTTTTTGCCTCTACTGTGACATGTTTCCATGCTTTAATGTAACATAAGTAGCATCAGTTAATGCAGAGTAACGAGTATAAAATTAGTGTAGAGGCAGAAGTTGAGTAAAAGTTGAGACCAGCAAAGAAACCAATTAAATTAAAAAAACTGCATCAGTGATGCAAATGAAATGATGTAGGTAGAGTTAATATGAATAACACATACATTTTACTTTTCATGTGAACATGCAATGCACTAACCGCAGACGCTCCATTTTCACGGGTAGCACACTCCTTACACTAACGAAGGACCTGCTGATTTTACACCTTTCTTACGTTGTTGTATTCCTTGCCCCCCTCCTATAGTGATAACAGGCACTGGAAACACACACACACACACACACACACACACACACAGAGTTGTTAATGGAAAGGTACTGTAGAGCAGGTTTCCCAGTCACAGTGAGGAGTCACCTGACCTGGACCGGTCTAATTAAAGGATGTTGTTGTTCCCTTCTTGTCCCATGAACACACAGGCAGCCAGAGCAACACACACACACACACACACACACACACACACACACACACACACACACACACACACACACACACACACGAATAGATGTAAACAGTCTCCAAAGTCTCAATGGGACATGTTGTCTCACGCAATGAGGCCTGTCACCCTGAGAACCATCATTAGTTAGCATCTACATATAGCCTCCGTTTTCAAGAGGAGGCACGTCAGAGGACAAAGTTCCCATAGTGAAAGTCACCATAGCAGCGGATATAATCATCCTCTTATAAGGAGTAAGTGTGTGTGTCTTTGCGTGTGTGTGTGTGTGTGTGTGTGTGTGTGTATGTGTGTGTGTGTGTGTGTGTGTGTGTGTGTGTGTGTGTTTTGAGGAGGCGGGGTGGTCCCGAGGAGCCATGTGCATCATTCAGGGTTAGATTGACATCTCAAGAAAAATAGCTGCAGGTCTAATCAATTTCAATGGGTTCCCCCGAGATACTCTGTTTGTGTGTGTGTGTGTGTGTGTGTGTGTGTTTTTGTGTGTGTGTGTGTGTTTGTTTGTCAGGTGAGGTGAGCAGCAGGCATCAGCAGCATTTTAGTCCAGTCAGCACTGATCTTGCCAGCCTGTGCAGGACCAGACTCATGAATAGATCAGAACGTTGTGTGTGTGTGTGTGTGTGTGTGTGTGTGTGTGTGTGTGTGTGTCTGTCTGTGTGTGTGTGTGTGGTGTGTGTGTGTGTGTGTCTGTGTGTGTGTGTGTCTGTGTGTGTGTCTTTACCATAGTAGATGTTAATGTATTTGGACGTTTCTGGATGCCATCTGCATTCTATTTCCCAAAGACTTTACTTTATGTGACTTTTAGTCCATCTCATGTATTGGATGTTTCAGTGTGTAACATGACAGCAGGCCTTCTGTCTGCTCTGAACACTGTGCTGTCAGTGAGGGTGCTTCTCCTTGTTATCGCTGCTCCGCACACAGCAGGCCTTTTCGAAAGTGGAGCAGAGGGGAAAAGAAGAAAATATGTTTTTTACAGCACGCACAAGTGTAAACAACACCTAAGCTGGAACTATACCACAAACTCTGGTAAAGTTGGTAGTACGGCAAATACACATAAATTGAGTTTTACTTCTCAGCCTACTCTCAATTCCCTAAGCCTGTTCTCTGAGCAATTTCATGTCATGGTAAAATATGGGAGCCTGCCTGCAGGCGCCAGTCTCAGGACACCTCCACTCTGAGGACACCTCCACTCTCAGGACAGGAAGTGCACGCTAAGAATTACAAAATAAAATCGCCACTATCAGTAAGCGCCACTTTCCGAACAGGAAATGCACGCTAATACAAAATAAAATCGCAAAATCTTATTATATATATCTATATATATATACATATATATATGTAGATATATATATATTTATATATATAAATAACGACATCTTGTATTTTAGTTACACCCGTTAGACAACAGTGGAGGGTTCGAGAAACAACCGTGTTTGCCGGGTGCACCGCGGCGGAGGTGGGTAGGTTCCAGCCCGGAACCTCCACCCCGCTGCTGGACCCGTGTTGGGACCCCTGAGTCAGACGGTGCGTCTTGGTCACGCTTCATATCGGCCGGCCCGGGAAGGAAGAGACTTCCTGGGGGAAGTCCCCCACCCCAACGCAGCACACCCTCCCGGCCATCAGAGTCGAACCCGCAGTTTGGAGGAACCGACCGCCAGAGCACCGGCACTAGGCCGGGCCGGTGGAGGCTGGTGGGTCACGTTTGCCATTCGATCAGTGAGAGGAGAGGAGAAAAATGCAACAAAAATGGTCAAAATCCGTTAATATATGGATGAGTGGGGGGGGGAAACGGCTGGACACAGGCCGTGGGGGGACACCCGAGACCGGGCAGTGTCCCCGGTAGAAGGAACCGGGTGAAATAGCCAAAAAAAGAAAAATTAATAGAACCGGGGAAAATAGGGTGAAAAGTGAAAAAAAGTTCCTCCATGGTGTCATTTGAGCGAAAAATGGCTAAGTCAACTTTTACGAGAACCAGGCTGGGGGGTCAAAAGGGCTTGACCAAGGCCGACCCTAAGTGCATGGTGAGCGGACTCATCACCTTCCATCAGACGAGTCCTTCGGGGGGCGGGGAAAAAACGTGTTCTTCAGAATCGTCACTTCCTGTACTGAGAGTGGAGGTGTCCTGAGAGTGAGCCTACACCGGAACTGTCCTGAGAGTGGAGGCCTGCAGGCAGACCCTGGGGGTCTTTTGTAATCCTGAGGGCTTTCTTCCTGAGCCGCTGGGAGTAAAGATCCTCCATGGATGGCAGCTCCGTCCTGGTGATGTGCTGTGCAGTTTTCACCACCCTCTGTAAAGCCTTACGGTTGAGGGCGGTGCAGCTGCCGTACCAGGCCGTGATGCAGCCGGTCAGGATCCTCTCTATGGTGCACCTGTAGAAGGTCGGGATCCTCTCTATGGTGCACCTGTTGAGGGTCAGGATACTCTCTATGGTGCACCTGTAGAAGGTCAGGATCCTCTCTATGGTGCACCTGTAGAAGGTCAGGATCCTCTCTATGGTGCACCTGTTGAAGGTCAGGATGCTCTCTATGGTGCACCTGTAGAAGGTCAGGATCCTCTCTATGGTGCACCTGTAGGTCAGGATCCTCTCTATGGTGCACCTGTAGAAGGTCAGGATCCTCTCTATGGTGCACCTGTAGAAGGTCAGGATACTCTCTATGGTGCACCTGTAGAAGGTCAGGATCCTCTCTATGGTGCACCTGTAGAAGGTCAGGATACTCTCTATGGTGCACCTGTAGAAGGTCAGGATCCTCTCTATGGTGCACCTGTCGAGGGTCAGGATCCTCTCTATGGTGCACCTGTAGAAGGTCAGGATCCTCTCTATGGTGCACCTGTAGAAGTTGCAGAGTATCCTGGAGTCCATGTTGAACCTCCTCAGCCTGCGGAGGAAGAATAGCCGCTGTCGAGCTGTTTTGGTGATGGTGTTAGTGTGAAGAGTCCATGTCAGGTCCTCAGTGATGTGGACACAGAGGATCCTGAAGCTGCTGACTCTCTCCACCGTAGTCCCATTGATGGCGAAGGGGGCGTGTCCCTCTCTCTGCTGCTTCCTGTAATCCACAATCAGCTCCTTGGTTTTGCTGACGTTGAGATGGAGGTTGTTATCCTGGCACCAAGATGTCAGGTTTTCAACCTCCTCTCTGTACGCCCTCTCGTCTGTGATCTGGCCGAAGGCGGTCGTGTCGTCAGCAAACTTCACGATGGTGTTGGAGCTGTGTGTGGCCACACAGTCATGTGTGAACAGAGGAGAGGGCTGACCACGCAGCCTTGAGGGGTTCCGGTGTTGAGGATCAGGGTGGAGGATGTGATGCTTCCCACCCGCACTGCCTGGGGTCTGCCGACTTTTTTGTGGATATTCCTGGTCCCTAGAGGATAATAAGCCAAATGCTTGTTTGTGCACAAGCAAATGACGAAACAAAATGTTCATCAAATTTCAGAATTCCATATAGGCCAGTAATCAGATTCATGGTCCCCAGACGATGATAATGATTTTGGTGACCTTCTGACCTTTCTTGTAGCACATTCTAATTTGTAGTCAAGGAAAGGTTTAAGCACATTCATGCTCCCCAGAGATTAAAGTCTTTCAATTTCTAACGATTTTACAAGCATTCCCTTATCCAAAATGAAGCCTCTCAGGATATGTTATGGCTGTTTAAACATGAAATTGGTGTGGCTGTCCCCAGAGAACGAACCCTATTGATTAGGGTGACCCTTTAAACTTAACCACACACAATTGTCTTGTCTAGTTCATTATTCAACTGCTTGTATTTAAGTATTGTAAGTACAGTAGTTAAATCTCTGCCAAGACATAGCAGTTTATAAAATGAATGGTAATGAATTTTCAATTCCAAATAAATGGTTTCAAAAACATTGCCGAAAAATCTTTGAACACTAATGTTTAGCTGGTCACATGACTGCGGAGAAAACGTTGTGATTTTAAGTAACATAAGTGAACATGAGTATGTTTTATACAAGAGAAAAATGTGAATTAAGGGATTAAATGGCTCAGTTATCTCATTACAGGCTTCCAATATAAGTGAGTCAACACGCCACAGAGGGTAAAACTGAATATGATTAACTTCACCATTTAATATATTTAAGTCCTTTAGTCACATATTTGAGTAAAGCTTGTCCTGTCATTCTGTACACTGACATGGAGGGATGAATCTTACATCAGAAGAAAGTAGAAGCCAGCATTTACTTTACTCCTTCATGATAAAAAATCTACTTTCAAATACTTCTTCAGCTTTTTGAACCTCATCTGTACTTATTAAAAGGAGTATGCACGGATTAAGGTGAGCTCCCCGACAGCTATTTAAAAACGTTCAAAAAGAAGAGTTGCTTTGATTTTTTTTCCGTCACAAAGGTTAAGAAGTGTGTCATTGTGTGTATTGCCTACTTTAATTGGACTTTTGTTTCTTGAAGATACATGCTACCGTTACCATTGAAAGACATGTCTTTTATGGTGTTAGAGAATTAGAGAAAAAGAAAAAATATATATTTTTAAATTTTGGCCATGAGCATATTCCTATTGTCCCAAAAAAGGTTACAACTAGGACACGCAGAGTGCACACCTCTGCGAAGGCCATGCCCTATCTCCCAATGTTTTTCAAAATGAAAAATAGTGTGTGTATCAGTTATGTGACCTTGATCCACTCCAACATTTTGAAAGGTTTTGGCCTGTGCACCCATTTCATAGAATTTGTGCCAATAGTTTTTTCTCCAATCCTTTTGAAAACACTGAACTGAAAATACAGTATAACCCCCTTAGGCGCTTTCACACCGGAGTACTTTTCCCCATACTTTTCCCGTTTAGTTCCGATAGTTCCTGGGATTTTGCGTTCACACCAAAAAAGAGAACTTAGTTCATGAGAACTTTTACCCCCTTTGTAGTGCCTGCTAGAGAGAGGTGGTACTTTCCTGGGGAGAAAAAAGTTCCAATTTCTGATTGGCTGGGCGGATTGCAAACCATGCCCCGTAAAACTCGGAAAAGTTTTTTGAAGCCGCCATTGTATTTGCTGGCATTAGCATTATTAGCATTAGCATTAGCCCTGCGCACCAACGGAGAGAGAATAACTTATGGCAACACAAAAAAAAACATTGGAGCGGTGGAGTGATGAGGAGGTGTCGGCGTTCTGGCGATTTACTCGGAAGCCAGTCCCCAACTCCGGGGACTTCCGGCCGGGGACTTCGTGTGGCAGTGTACGCCCTGAAGTTGTTTGTGGCCTGCCCGTAAACCCAAAGCAGAAGAAGAAGAAGTGACGTCAGCGGCTTCATTTGCGTAATCTTCCCCTGAGGGAATTTATTCCGGTGTGAACGCGATCGGCTCTTAGTTCCATGGGGGTACTAAGTGCTGGGAACTAAGTGCTGGGAACTAAGTACGGCAAAGTACTTGGTGTGAAAGCGACTATTAAGATATACTCTGAGGGAGTCCATCATCCCAGAATAAACACTACACAAGTCAACACCAACACCACACCAAGAAACAACACCAAAGAGAGGTTCTGGTGCACTCTGAGAAGTGTACTTTATGTCCATTCTACTCCAAAGTGTAAACATTTCTACTCTGGTCATCAGTACTCTGGGATTTTAACACTTTGGTATTTGCTGTGCACAAACCTATATAACACACTACAGGAAACTGGGACAATTTTACACAATCAGTACTTTTACCTTTGATACTCTCAGTACATGAAGCTAATAATTCTTATGTACTGTTACTTAAGTGGGATTTTAAATGCATGACTTTGACTTGAAATTAAGTATTTCTACACTGCTACATATTTATGATACATGTGAATGTGATACATTTTAAACTTTAAAAATATTAGGTGTGAAAGCGGCTCTTGATTAAGTCTTTGTTCAGTAACTGTTGCAAACATCTTCAGTTCCCAACTTTTTTATGAAAAAATCTTCTGCTTTTTCAAAAAGAAACATATACAGTATGTGACCAGTTTTTGATATTCACATCTTCAGTAGCAAGAAATTGGTTGGCAGAGAAAGTGTAGGGGAATCGTAAAGTATCCAGAGACGGACTAACACATCATCCGTCATCTCATTGTTAATAACAAAAATATCTGATAATGCCTGACTATACTTTAACATTTGTAATACCGACATTATACCCCGCTGTATTGGTTGCAGTGAGAGTTACATTTCCTGACATCGAGAGTCCTAAACAAACAAATACTATTTGTCAGTGCAATTCATCAAACCCTTCAGAAAACTGCTTTTCTACACTTCTTCATCTCTTTTTATCCCCTTTATCTTTCTCCGATGGCAATCAGGTCTGCAAAGCCAGGAGATTTCTCTCGCTGTCCATATCAATCATTCACTCCACCACTCTTACTTCTCTCTCTCCCTCTCCCTGGGCTCTGTCTTAGTTCAGATATCAAATATTAATCAAGGCAGGTAGAGAAGCAGTTGATCAGCTGTCCCATCATTGATCTACCTCCTATAAGCATTGATGCGCCCCATCAGCTGGAGTTATACCTCAAAGCATGTGTTATTTCCTGTAAGTTGTTTGCCTCTCTTCTCTGTTTTAGTGTTGTATACGTATGTCGACATTCCAGTGTCTTTTCTTTTCATTTCTTTATACAATAGAGGAACCATTATGAAATCTGTGAGATTTCAATTCCGAACCAGCCGTCTGCAGCTCAGTCGTGTTAGTGTCCATTGAAATTCAGTCAGTGACCACACATCTGCACTAACCTTGGCTGATTCTTGCCACTGACGAACGGGGAAAGTCCTGCAAATATGGTAATAATTCTCTATGGACCCAAATTATTTAAATTCTGAGTTGGCTATGCCCTCATTCAATGATTTATTTTCTTTACCTGCACATCCCCTCTAAAGGGGAATGAAGCCCACAAGAGCATGCACTAAGCAGGAATCAGGGTCAGACCCTTGACAACCTGAAAGCACAACATCATTTAGTAACCAAAAGACTGTTTCAACCCCGAAAGCTTTTCGGGGACCCTTTATAGGGCTTGCATTTGACTGTGTCAATCTAGCTCTGGTGTTGATTCCTGGGCAATAGTTCTATCCCAAAAGAAGTTCTTGAAGTAGCACCTTTTTGGGATCCCACAACTAATAGCGATGAGTTTGCCAGGCTTAACAGCACTAACTGGTTGACCATAGCCATGAGATTGCTAGTACATGTGCATACATCTCTGTGATGGTCCTTTTCTGTCATGCTTTCAAGGCTCTAGGGTTGGCAATGTCCGTCTGTCGGTCAGTCGAGCTAGATTATTAGTTTACAAGCCAAAACAGGAACAACAAATTCCTGCCAGTTGAACAGATGTGCTTCCCTGCCTTGATTTCCCAACTGCATCCCTAGAATCTCATTTCAGTTTGAATAGTGGCTCGTGGAGATAATCAAACACAACTTCTTTGACAATGACCTCTTTCAAAGAAGTGTTGATTAAAATCAGTGCATCATAGGTATACCTTATATACTGTTGGTTTACATTTATTCATTACAATTGTATGAGTTTGACATAATTTGTATACTAATTGGAAAAATTATTCCAAGCTTGTTTACACGACTACACCCTCTACTATGCGCTTTCTGAAAGATTACGGTATTATTGGTGGAAAGCTGAACTGTACACTATTGCTTTCTGTGTAGCTGGCAGCGACACAGCATTGGACAAGCTGAAGGAGAATGACAAAGAGGTCATTTGGCATGCAGATGAGAGGGCTCTCCAAAAAGCCTTGGAAATGTTGAAGTGCACACCTATTGATGTGCCATTGGTTAAGTTTTACGGGCCAATGGTGGCTATAATAGCTTAACCCTTGAATTTAAAATGTTAATGTGTTCATATAATTTCAAATACTATCCCACATACTATATACCAGTAGAATAATATTCATTCCATTTGCACAATACAGTAATTAAAAGAAAATAGTACACATTTTGTTGTACCAGGATTTGTTTCTTTATTAACTTATTGAGCAAGAGAAATTGATTAGGTCATGGTCTCTTATTAGGTAATGCTTAGTCATAACTTCACAGTAATCAACCATTCATGCATAACAGTGATTGTGCAAACTTCTCTGACGTCATTCTTAATGCATCCTGCCACATTCCTGCCAACAGGTTGTTGTGTGTAGTTGTGTCGATGAAACTATAACCAGACAACCGTACAACTTCACAAATGTGAACAACAGAACATGTGTCTTTACTCCTGTGGGAAAAAACGTAAGATTGTTGTCTGAACTACCTGGTTGCTGCAGTCTTTCTGACATAAGGTCAGACTTGTGCAAAGTAACCAACATTCAACATATATATCTCCCATTGATTTCAAGATTTTGAAAGTTTGCTGTCTCAAGTCAATCTTTATTTTTTAATGTCCAGTGCCATCCGGGCAGTGATTTGTCAGTTCAAGCATCGAATTTACCTCATGAAAAGTTGAACATGTGCTAAGGGAGGATGTGGCATAGTAGTGGATCATTAAAGTGGGCTGACAACCCATCTCTGTAGCTCTTGTTTATATATAATGGGCTGACAGGTTGGTCCAAAGAAGGATCAACACTCCAGGATTTCTCCCAGTGCTGCCCATGACCAGTCAGACACACGCTGAAGAACTTCCACGCCAAGAGGCATGTAGTTGTGCAAAACAGTGAAGGTACTGTCTGTTTGTGTGATATAAAACCATCATGCAGACCATGTATGGAAATTTGAAAGCCAAAAAATGGATTTAGACGGATTGGCCGGTCACTGATCAGCTGATATCCGGAGGGTTTTGACAAGTTGCTAATCTATTCTGTCAGATTTTTCTTTTTTGGGTGCGGGGGCCAGGTCCACTCTGACACTCTGATAGGGCCATAACCTGCAATGAGAAAGAGTTCCTTGGTTGCTTTTCAATCAGAACTTGCTTAATCAATCTCCTCAATTTCGCTGACATCACTAGATGTCGAGTTTTGGTTCCCTTTCTTCTCTCTTGTCTTGTCATCTCCATCTCCATCTCTTTTCTCTCACCCCTGTCTTCTTTTCTTCCTCTCCAGTCCTTTCTTTCTTCCTTCAGTCTTCATTAAAACTTGATGGAGACAGATGAGTGAAGCCGATAATCTTCAGACCCCGTGAACAACCCTGCCTGAAATCAATAGGTTTCCTAGAGAGAAAAAAAACAACACAAAGAGAGTAGGGGGTGGGAGAAGGTCTGGGTTATTAAATATTAAACAGCAGATCTCAGGGGAGGGGGAAATGTTGTGTTGATGCAGTGCCTGACACAATTAGCATCTCCTGTTCACCTGCCAGGCTCCAGCCGAGGCTCCACTCTGACTCTCACTCGTCACGACAAGCCACTTCTGGGACAGTCACACTTTTCAGGAGCGTTATCCAGGCCGTCTTGTACACTAATCATGACATAATGCATCTGTGCCTGTCACAGCCTTGAAGAGGACCATCTTGCCTCTGTGAAAAATCGGTCACTACCAGCTTCAAAATGATCTCACTCCTCGGGAGAGCCAGCTGTCACATGAGGCTCCTCTGGGATGAGCTAACTGTTTCGTAACATTGTCTCAGCTTTTCGTGTTAACAGTCACTGGGTTCTTCAGGGATGATGTAAATATTTATCTACACCCTAAACAATCTGGTTAAGTTGTACTTTTACATTGACAGATGAGTCAACTATTTTTATTTACAATCGAAACAAACACATTTTTATTCCATTCTAGAAAAATGTAGCAAATTGCCCTGCCAAGTCATGACAGACCAGCTGTGTTTTTTAAAGTATTGTTGTTCAGTTAATCTGTCCTGCTAGCATGAACATTATTTATCACTGACTGCTACTGAAGCTAGTAAGATATGTTTACCTAACTTTATGCCCAAACAGGTGAAGAGGTAATTTTGCAGTTCATATAAAGCCTGCAAGAATTACTGCAGGCAGTTAGGAAACCTATTGGCGTGCTAATGTTGGATCATTTACAGCTCATATCAACATAAACTAGAAGGGCATATGGAGAACGCACACCTCCGCCATGGCCAAATTCACTATTTCACAATATTAACGATAATAGTAGAAATAGTGTATTTGCAGCCTGATTCAGATTCGCTTCAAAATCGACATCCTTCACCCACATTTCACACAAAGCAAAAGAGTGCCCGGCTTTGACGCCATTTTTTGTAGCTGCCAACAATTGGGATGTCATTGTACCCAAATATAAGCCCCTTGTCACATTTCAGATGTTTTAGTGGTTTTGGCAGATCTGCCAAATAATGTCCCCTCGAAATTTGTTTTATAATTCTTTTTTTAAATACGTCAATTCTTTACAAAAAAGCCAAGATTAGAAGGTAATCATTCTCAATCCAAATTCTCATTCAGGATTTCTTTCATCAGTCTTTCTTGGAAAAATAAGTGTTTTTTGGGTATACTTTCCATATTCTATATCCAATTTTCATCTTCCACAGCAGTCGTAGAATCAAAATCTTTATTATTCTAAGTGCAACAATTTTGTGAGCAATGAAAAAACTCCAGCTTCCAAAATGTAAAAATGCCATGCAGATACATTTGTCATAGATTATATCCAAATAATTCAGCAAAGGTCATTCCAACCTTACTTTGTTAATCTCTTATCTCTCTCACAGGTTTAGCTGTGCTGCTGTTATTACAGATGTGTCTGAGCTAACCGCTGACTGGCCTCTTCTGTCGAGCCATGACATATAACACCATTACCCATGGACCCCTTGGGCTACCACAATGGAAGGACCTTTGTTGAAGGCAATTAAAAACATTTTAATAAATAAACAACAATATGTTTTAAAGGTACCATCCTTATGAAGATATAAAGTGGGTCACCTGGTTCTAAAGCCGTATTTTAAGTTATTAGTTACACAGGCTAATGTGAATTTCTGGAAGTTTCCCTTTCACTTTGGCTCCCTGACAATGATCTCACATTGGCTTGGCAAAACCTTCATCTTGATATAGGTCATTATCCCGATAATAACTCTCAATATAGCATCTCTTTAAATTATGTGTCCATATGAAGTGGTGATCACAGGGTTAGGTCTGTTTCTTTGCACTCATGTGTGGATTAAATACTTGTCACCCTCCTACTGAAACCAGTCTGCTCTGATTGGTTAGCTGCCCCGTTAGCTGCCCTGCTCTGCTGTGATTGGTCAGCCACTTAGAGATGTACCACCCCTTAGCCCATACAATCTGTTCGAGTGTTACACAGTGATGTCACCATGTTTTAGAAGTAAAGAAAGGAGTCCAATGGAGGCGTTTCAGGCAGGGGGGGAGTGTGTGGGAGAGAAACTCCCTCTGGACTTTGGTATTGTAGCCTTTACAGACCATTTACATGCACAAACCTATATAACACACTACAGGAAACTGGGACAATTTTACACAATCAGTACTTTTACCTTTGATACTCTTAGTACATGAAGCTAATACTTCGTATGTACTTTTACTTAAGTGGGATTTTAATGACCCATGACTGGTCTGGGTCATGACTTTGACTTGAAAAGAAGTCTTTCTACACTGCTACATAGTTATGATACATGTGAATGTGATACATTTTAAACATAAATATTAAGAAAATCTATTCAATCAAGGTGTATTTGTGTACATATCGATTCTAAATCTAAGATCACAGTTTTCTTCAGATCAATTGTCACGATTTGGGTTTTGTGTGTTGAGTTTTGGGGTTTATTTTGCTGTTCTGTTCTCCCTGTCTCTTGTCTGGTCCTTCTCCCTGTGTTTTCCTCCCTGTCGTCAGTTTCCCTGGTGTGTCTGATTGTCTGATTGTGTTCACCTGTTGCCCTTGTGTTTCTCCTCCCCTGCCCGGCTGTTTCTCGTCTCGTGATTACCCCTCCCTGTATTTAGTCTTGTCTTTCCCTATGTTCCCCTGTCGGTTCATTGTTAGTCTTTCCTGTCTCCTTCCATGCTACCTTGTGTTACCTGTGAGTTTCATGCCATGTTTTGTTCTCCAGCTTTTGTAATAAAGCTCGTTTTTTGTTCATAGACCTTTTTCCCTTTTTTGTATTCTGCATTTGGGTCCTACCTTTCCCGTAACCCTAACAGAATGAACCGACCCATTTTGGACCCAGGAGTTTTTTCCCCTCAAGAGTTGGATCCGCTGATGTACACTCCTGAGTATAATTTTTACAAGTGGATGAGAGTCTCATCCAGAGCGGCCAAGGATGCTGCCCTGAAGGAGGTACGCATGGAGGTGGCCAACAAGCCCTGGCTCTGGAGCTTGTTGCCCGAGTGGCTTAAGGTTTTTACCAGCCCTGAGTACCAGCCTCAAGCCTCAAACCCCTTCTTGGGATCCCGCCTTGCCTTAGGAGGTCCACGGAGCCTCCAAAAGGTCTCTAGGAGATGTAAGGCCAGGATTCCAGCCGGTGCTCCAGCAGCCATGGTTCCGGCCCCAGTTCCGGCCCCAGCAGCCATGGTTCCGGCCCCAGTTGCGCTCCCAGCAGCCATGGTTCCGGCCCCAGTTGCGGTCCCAGCAGCCATGTTTCCGGTCCCAGTTCCGTGCCCAGCAGCCAATGCTCCGACTCCAGTGCCGGCCCCAGCAGCCATGGTTCCGGCCCCAGCTCCGGCCCCACCAGCCATGGTTCCGGCTCCAGTACCGGACGCAGCAGCCATGGTCCCGACTCCGGCTCCTCGTCACCTGTTGGCTCTCCGGCCGACGCCAGCTCCCCGTGTCCTGTCGGCGTACCGGCCGACTCCAGCACCTCGTCTCCTGTCGGCGTACCGGCCGACTCCAGCACCTCGCCTCCTGTCGGCGTACTGGCCGACGCCAGCTCCTCGTCTCCTGTTGGCTGTCCGGCCGACGCCAACCCCTCGTGTCCTGTCGGCATACCGGCCGACTCAAGTTCCCTCTCGAGTTCCCTCTCAAGTCCCTTTTCGAGTCCCCTTCCAAGTCCCTTTTCGAG
Organism: Dissostichus eleginoides; assembly: GCA_031216635.1. Lineage (NCBI taxonomy): Eukaryota > Metazoa > Chordata > Actinopteri > Perciformes > Nototheniidae > Dissostichus > Dissostichus eleginoides. Next base: position 31,714,627 of record CM062273.1, on the reverse strand, counting down.
TCCCCTTCCAAGTCCCTTCTCAAGTCCCCTCTCGAGTCTCCTCTCGAGTTCCCTCTCGAGTCTTCTCTCGAGTTCCCTCTCGACTCCCCTCTCGAGTCTCCTATCGAGTTCCCTCTCGAGTCTCCTCTCGAGTTCCCTCTCAAGTCACCTCTCGAGTCTCCTCTCGAGTTTCCTCTCGAGTTCCGTCTCAAGTTTCCTCTCAAGTCCCCTTTCGAGTCCCATCTCAAGTCCCATCTCCAGTCCCTTCGCTAGTCCCAACTCCAGCCCCTTCTCAAGTTCCCTCTCTAGTCACCTCTCGAGTCCCCTCTCGAGTCCCCTTTCAAGTCACCTCTCGAGTTCCCTCTCAAGTCCCCTCTCGAGTCTCTTCTCGAGTTCCCTCTCAAGTTCCTTCTCCAGTCCCCTCTCGAGTCTCCTCTCGAGTTCCCTCTCAAGTCACCTCTCGAGTCTCCTCTCGAGTTCCCTCTCGAGTTTCCTCTCGAGTTCCGTCTCAAGTCCCCTTTCGAGTCACCTCTCGAGTCCCCTCTCGAGTCCCCTCTCGAGTCCCCTCTCGAGTTTCCTCTCGAGTTCCGTCTCAAGTCCCCTTTCAAGTCACCTCTCGAGTCCCTCTCAAGTCCCTACCCAATGTCCTGGTCCGTTGGAGGTTCCGCTGGGGGTCCTGCCAACTCCATGTCCTGTCCTGTCCTGTTGGGGGCCCCGCCGACTACTCTTCTGCCGGGGGTCCTGCCAACCCTATGTCCTGTGCCGTTGGAGGTCCCGCCGACTACTCTTCTGCCGGGGGTCCTGCCAACCCTATGTCCTGTCCCGTTGGGGGTCCCGCCGACTACTCTTCTGCCGGGGGTCCTGCCAACTCCATGTCCTGTCCCGTTGGGGGTTCCGCCGACTACTCTTCTGCCGGGGGTCCTGCCAACTCAATGTCCTGTCCCGTTGGGGGTCCCGCCGACTACTCTTCTGCCGGGGGTCCTGCCAACCCTATGTCCTTTGCCGTTGGAGGTCCCGCCGACTACTGTTCTGCCGGGGGTCCTGCCAACTCCATGTCCTGTGGCGTTGGGGGTTCCGCTGAGGGTCCTGCCAACTCCACGTCCAGTATCGTTGGGGGCCCTGCCGAGACCTGTTCCGCTGAGGGTCCTGCCAACCCCATATCCTGTCCTGTTGGGGGTTCCGCCGACACCTGTTCCACCGGCGGTCCTGCCGACTCTGTGTCCTGTCCTGTTGGAGGTTCCGCCAACACCTGTTCCACCGGGGGTCCTGCCAACTCTGTGTCCTGTTCTGTTGGGGGTCCACTCGACACCAGCCCTTGCTCCATCCGGGGTTCCATTGACACCAGCCCATGTCATGTCCAGGATCCCGTCTACGCCTGTCCCGTCGGCTCCGGTTCCTGTCCGGCCGACACCGGGTCCTGCCCGGCCTCCTGAGCTGTCCCGGCAGCGCCTTCCTGCCCGTCCTCCGGAGCTGTCCCGTCATGGCCTTCCTGCCCATCCTCCAGAGCTGTCCCGTCACCGCCTTCTTGTTCGCCCTCGAGCCCGGCCCCCTGACTCCCCCAGCCACGGCCTTCGCCCTCGGGCCCGGCCTCCTGACTCTTCCAGCCACGGCCTTCGCCCTCGGGCCCGGCCTCCTGACTCTTCCAGCCGCGGCCTTCGCCCTCGGGCCCGGCCCCCTGACTCTTCCAGCCGCTGCCTTCCCCCTCATGCCCGGCCCCCTGAGTTCGCCCGCTGTGGCCTTCGCCCCTTTTTGAACTCTGCCTTGCCCCCGGGCCGTCCGCCCGAGACCACCTCCTGTTCCTCTGCCTTGCCCCCTGGCCATCCGCCCGAGACCACCTCCTGTTCCTCTGCCTTGCCCCCGGACCGTCCGCCCGAGTCCCCGTCCTCGAACTCTGCCTTGCCCCCGGGCCGTCCGCCCGAGGTACCCTTCTTGAACTCTGCCTTGCCCCCGGGCCGTCCGCCCGAGACCCCTTTCTGGTCCTCTGCCGTGCCTCCGGGCTGTCGGTCCAGACCCGTCCTCCGGACCCCCTCCACCCACCCTTTTGGAAATATGGACTTTGTGTGGGGACGTCTGGAGTCCGTCCCTTGAGGGGGGGGTTATGTCACGATTTGGGTTTTGTGTGTTGAGTTTTAGGGTTTATTTTTGCTGTTCTGTTCTCCCTGTCTCTTGTCTGGTCCTTCTCCCTGTGTTTTCCTCCCTGTCTCTTGTCTGGTCCTTCTCCCTGTGTTTTCCTCCCTGTCTCTTGTCTGGTCCTTCTCCCTGTGTTTTCCTCCCTGTCTCTTGTCTGGTCCTTCTCCCTGTGTTTTCCTCCCTGTCGTTAGTTTCCCTGGTGTGTCTGATTGTGTTCACCTGTTGCCCTTGTGTTTCTCCTCCCCTTCCCGGCTGTTTCTCGTCTCGTGATTACCCCTTCCTGTATTTAGTCTTGTCTTTCCCTGTGTTCCCCTGTCGGTTCATTATTAGTCTTTCCTGTCTCCCTCCATGCTACCTTGTGTTACCTGTGAGTTTCATGCCATGTTTTGTTCTCCAGCTTTTGTAATAAAGCTCGTTTTTTGTTCATAGACCTTTTTCCCTTTTTTGTATTCTGCATTTGGGTCCTACCTTTCCCGTAACCCTAACATCAATTGTCATTGAGAGTGTGTTCTGTATCTTATATGCAGTGATGACTATTGAAACACAGTAAAGGCTGAAAGTCATTTTAGAACATCTTGAGACAGGAGCTTCTGATGAATGAGTAACAGGATTAATTTAAAAAAGAAGAAAGACAAAGCAACAGATGGCAAAAGAAAGAAGCTTTCAAAACAGCACCCTCCTTTGTCTACTCCTTTCCCATCACTCTTTCTAAGGTTGGAGGTAGAAGAAAAAACATGGTAGAGAGAGACCATATGTATCATCCTTAAACCAAAACACAACTTTTTTTCACAAAGGTCTTTATCGTTTTTCTAGCTAGATGTGGACACATTATCAGATAGTGAAACATAATCACTGCTGACACACCTCCATCACAATCATCAATCATGATGGAGAGGAGTGATGATAATCAGACTGAATCTCTGTCTCGTTTGAAAGGGTTGATATTTAGTTCAAATCATTCAGTATCAAGTCATGTATCTGTCCTGCAGTCATCATTTTCAGTCAACATGGAAGCTGATATGGATTTAAGAAATATTGCCATATTCTTGGCATTTTCCTTTTCAACCCTTCGCTAACTTGCAAAAGCTCAAATATCTTTTGAAGGAAAAGGGATGCGGCAAAGATTGTGATTTCTATCCAACATAATGAGAAAAACATTGTTAATTTATGAATCTTCAAGTTGCAAAATGTTATTTATAATTCGCTTATTTATAATATCCAAACTTGCAATTCAATGTCTTATCCAATCTTATCTCTCAGCTTGCTAAAGGGTCCACTGAAGAAAATACTAAAATAACAAATGACTAGTCTTACAGAACCCTTTTTTCCTAAACAATCCGGGTCAGTACTTACCTCACTAAAACATTGTGGTACTGCTTAACAAAAAAAGTCGCTGTGTTTTGTGCCCAAGTGGGCAATCTAAATCTAGTGCTAGAATGGTGGACTCCATCAATACCAGCAACAACTACTGTATAGAGAGATAATTGCTGAATGGTTATATGTTGCCAAAACGCTCACTTCTGTGTACTGGTCATTGTTAAAGTTCAGTTCGCATCTTGACATGCGAGAATATAGTTGACATTTTGAAATGACGTGTTTAGCCAGTTTACAAGCTGATTTAAGGATAATACATATCCAGTTGTTGTTAGACGATAGCCGTTGTGTTCTGACATTGCATTTTCTAATCCACCCTATGGATTCTGAATTTCTATGCAGATGTCTGTTTATAGAGATTGGCTATCAATATGCACAACACCAAACCTAATTTAATCCTAGAGAAATATGCAGATGCGGGCACACATTGAAAGGTCTGGAACAGGCTAGAAATGGTGAAGAAAGGGCGAAGAAGTTTTAAATTGAATAAAGAAAGGGGGATTGTACGTTTCAAAGACGAATGGAATATTAAATCTTCTGTTTTCATGACACCTTGCCACTTCTTAAAGTATTTTCAGGCCTCTGATTTACATTGGTCCACTGCTGCTCAAAGATGACAGGATCAACATTATCAAACATTGGTGCTCACGTCCCAGAAGAGATCTATAGTCCCTGCAGTGTATCTATTTAAGCTCAGTTCCCTGTCACTTCAATGCACTATGGTGGTACAACTCCAATCTACTAACATAATTGCTAGTAATTATTTCCAAATATATAGACAATCTCTCTGGAAAAAACGTCCTCCTCAAATCTGACTCAACACATAGCTTTGCGCTCCGGTGAGATGCTGTAAATAGCTAAGTAATAAGTAAATGACCTGTGAGACTGGGTTCTCAGTGAGCACTTTAGAGCCTGACTTTAAAATCCTGGGAGAAGCTTTGATGGGGGTTTCTCCATATTGGACATGGACACAAAGTGGTTTCCTGTATGGGCCCTTTGTACTCATCTTTTGGTTTCACCTTACATGACATACAGCATTTATCCTCTGTTATATTACTGTATAGGCAGACTCTAATTGGATATTAAGCGGCAACCTCGAGTCTTACATTTTAAGCCAATGCTGAAATGCCTTGAGGTTTGAGATTGTATAGAAGTCTATGAAAACATTACCATACTTTTTGATTGATTTATAATTTATTATTAAAACCAATGGGAGTTGTCACATTTACAAATGATCAGTCTGTTCACATGTTTTGGACAAATGACTTCAAATCAGAAGTTATCATAAAGAAAAAAAACAACTAGAAGCGTATGCGTATATAACCTCCGATACTTCCTGACACAGGTCATTAAAAGACATTTCCAATATGGAAATCTGATATCTTTTTTATTTTTCCAGAACACAGATTGTCCTGCAAGTCCAACCCTGATTTATCACTCTATGTACTGAGACAGTAAGCACCTTGCCCTGATGTTCTCTGTCAGTGTCTTGACAATCCATGCTGACAAGACTCTAGCTCACAGGCTTGACCAAACCTGACCAATTCTTTGTTGTTGCTCTGGGTTGGATCTTTTTTTAAGATTTGACTTACTGCTTTTTTTGTGAATTAAAGGCACTACCTTTACATTTCAATGTTAAAGCTGTAGTAGTGAATATTTATATTAACATCGGAATGTGGAGTATGAATATGGGTCACCCGTAGTGATTAACCCATAGTGTTTTTCCTTCTTTCATCTCTACATTTAGTTTTTCCAGCTCACAATGTTTTTTAAGGTTAAGTATTCACACCAAGCACCTATATTAAATATATTGCAAGAAGATTGCCACTGGACAAAAAGGTCCTCCATGTTCCTAAAAATAATAAGAGACATAGTGTTCTTCGTACAGGAACATCCAAATTTGCCTTATCTAATTCTGTTGAGTTTTATTGCGGTTGGTATCCATAAGCATTACATTTATGTTATCTGCTGGAATGTCCCTTGCCTATCTCTTCCGGCACTGCCTTCGCATGGGTGAAGAGGTCCCAGATAGAAATGTTTCTAAAGAGAGTGCATGTGTGAATATTAAAAAAATCACTAGCGTTCCCAGTAATTTACCAGGAAATATGTGTAAAATAGTCTTTAGTTGTCTTCCAGTGTTTTCTTGTTATTCTTTACTGAGTACGCCCCCTCTGACTTTTTAGACTAAAATATAAGTGTGTATTGGTGGGTTGTCAAGTAAATTGAAAGTGATTGGGGTGCTCAAACATGATTGTTTGGGTTGTTGCTCTGATCTGAATGTGATCTCTCAGGATAAATAAATACATTTCTCCTCTGTTGTATATCCATTTCCTGTTCAACTAGCTGTGACAAGTCCCATTTTTTGCGTGAGCAATCGATCAGCAGCGGACCTGAAAGAATGATTGAGTGAGAGGGGAAATAAATGAAGATGGGCCCACAGCTGTCTGTCAGTGATGGATAATACTCAACCTCACAGTCCATCATTGAAACAAAAAGCTGCATGGACAGCGGTGTCACTCACCGCACAAACACTCTATTTATCTGTTCACTTACTCTGGTGTGTGTGTGTGTGTGTGTGTGTGTGTGTGTGTGTGTGTGTGTGTGTTCTCCAGTGCCGAGCTCATGCCCTGTTGCTGCATCTTCAGCCAGAAGGTGTCACTCCATCTATAAGGGTTTCGCTCAGTGTCTGATGGCTCTGGGCGACAGTCTCACGGACAACGCCAGCAAGGATGAAGACACGCACGAGATACACTCCATCTGCAGGTCAGTGTTTTCACACAGTGACACACACACAGAAACAACAGTCTCTGAATAACATCCCACATTACTTAGCCTCCTAAGCCGCAAAAGTGACCCTTTTTCGCTTTTCGATTGACCATTTTGGCTGTATGGCATATATTTGTGATGACAAAAATGTCCCCAATAAAACCCTTTACATTTTTTTTATTTCTACAGCAATCCCAGCATAAAACCATACATTCAATACAATAACAATGTTTTACTAGAGAGTTGTGGTAAGTGACAGTGGCAATATGTAAATGTGCTTCTTAAAGTCAAATTCAGAAAATGAATCAACTTGTTGGTAGATATAAGAAAGGACTGATTAGTAGTAAGAAGTTGGAGGGTTTTTTTTAAACTGTCACTGCAAAAAATGAATAATGCTAACCATGGACACTAACGATTTAGAAAAAATGTAAATGTCCCTTTAGCATTGAGTATACAGACCTTTTTTTAACATAATAGGCAATATTTAAATAAAATGGCAATCACAACAGTGCTGCCCCAGCTAACCAATCAGAGCAGATTGGGCTCTGGTTTCAGACAGAGGGTGAAAAGAGGTGCTGCAGCACAGGCAGTATGAGAAAAATAAAGAGCTTTTTGAACATTAAAGTATGTAAACATGTCACAGTAGAGGCGCAAATGACTAATATGAACTTGAAAACGAGCATGAGAGAGCCCCTTTGATGAAAATTAATACATATTTGGTTGTTGGTTTCAAGCTACTTGGAAAATGCAAACACTCTGAAAAGTTATATTAAGATTGATTAGCTTACTAACCTTTTTATCTTCTTAGGAATTTAGAGCAGCTTTTTAAAGGGAGGTACAAGGGATAAATATGTATTTTTAAAGCCCACAGGGCGGGCAGGTCAGTATCCATGAGTTTTCAGTTACTTTAGGAGAGAGGGTTCGGAAAACAAAGCCAACAGTTCTCTTGGGAAGACAGTCCACATTATCTAAGCTTGAGTATGCAAGGCTTTTGGAAAGAAAAGTGTAGACAAGCATTTTGCTATTCCACAAAGTCGGTGTGCTATCTGATATCAATAGGGCAAGTACATCTGTACAATACCACAGATCGATATCTTGACTCTCTAATCCCTCACTGGACTTATTCATGAGCTGCCCTCATGCAGAACTATGAATTATCTGTCCTAAAACAGCTGAGCGTAAACATCGGAAAATGATGACAACGTTACCATAGATGCTAACCCTAACCCTAACCACAGAAAATGAAAGATTGCATAAAAGTTTTATGGCTGTTGTAAAGGAAGGGGTAGGGAAATGTGCACTGTAACCCTAACTCACATGCTTTAAATTAGACTCCTACGTATCATGACCTGCATGAATGAGAACACTTCTGCTACAATTAGATGCCTGAACAAGCCACCAGGCCAAAGACAGAGGCAGCTCAAATCTCGCCTAGGGCATCAAATTGGCTAGAACCGGCCCTGGGAGCATTCATATGAGTTTTCCCAAACGGAGCACATTTACCCAATAACTTCATTACCACATGAATGCAGCACTATCTTGACGGTTAGTGATAGTTAACAAAGGAAAAATGTGTGATTCTGCCTCCATGTTTTGGATCCACTCCAAACAATCTTTTTTTTTTTTTCTTCGCCTATTCAAAACTTTTCAATGAAGTTTCATGAAAGTCAGGTCAGTAGTTCTTCAGTAATCTTGCTGACAGATGGACCAAGAATCCAAGTCAAAAAACATGACTTCCTTGGCAGAGGTACATTTCGGTCGAAATGAATGCATCAGAGTCAAAGATACCCTTCATAAGCACAATATACAGTACAGGACAGCTGATATAAGAATACAGCCATGTTAGTGGCTCTGTGAGGTTGTAGGAAAGGACAGGTCAAGAATATGGAATTGTGTAAAGTCCACCCTACACTCTAAAGAAAGATTTGTTCAGTTCATCAACAGAATGAGGATGAAGATTCTGGTGCACTGTTGATATTAATTTACTTTTTTCCTCTGTTTGTTGCAAACTTAATTTCTGTTTGCTATTAAGAAATCCCCTTGTGATTTGGTTTAGACAAGCACACACATCACAGAATTGTTATAAAGTCCCTGATAAAATAAAAAATGATTTTCTTGACTCGGATTATATGAGATATTGAGTCTTTCACTTACACAAACAGAGTGATTACAGAGATTTATGCAGTATGACTGCTAAATTGCCACAACTCTTCCATGCACTTGGAGTTGAATGAAAGAAACTTCCATCATGTTCCTCTTGTTCAGTGTATCATTCATTTTCACCATTCATCACACACAAGGGTATCATGCCTAAATCTGACACTGATGTTGACAAAATGCTTCATGCGGCACCTCTACCAGAAAACAATGTTAACCTTTATCTCTGTCAACATCTGTGGTGTACTATCTTTTGGCCTTGTATTGCATATGGACGTTGTTTTTAAAGGTCCCATGACATGGCCATTTCTACTGATCATAATTCCATTGTTGAGGTCTACTAGAAAAGATTTATATTGTGCAATTTTCCAAACTCACATTGGTTTCTCATACAGCATCTCTGTATAGTATTTGTATTCACTCTCTGTCCTACACGGCTTGTTGGAGCTCCTGCCCCCCCCTCCCTGTGAGCCCAGTGTGCTCTGATTGCTCAGCTCGCCCACTATGTTCTGATGAGTCCACCACCGTTACAGAGGAACATCAGTGATTATGTGTTACAATGGCGTTAGCAACCAGAAAAGGACACCAGTAATGACAAACAAATGAGAATGCTGCGTGGGGTCTGGGTGCCGTGTTGGCAGGACGTTGCGCAGGACGTTGCGCAGCTCGCTGCTGCGAGGAGCGGACAGTGTGAGCTGGGTTCATTTCCTGCTTGCTGCGTGGGGTCTGCGAGACAGCGAAACATCGTGAATGGATGCGGGAAGGGGGGGATGCTGAGGGGGCTGCAGCACCCCCATCTGCGAGGCTCCACTAGCACCCCCCCCCCAGCGTCACAGTTTCGCCGCTGAGAGAGCGTGTGTATGGTGAGGAGCTCCACGGATTGGTCCATTTGGACCAATGGGTCCATTTGGGTATGGTCGCGTCACTGTACCCAGGAAGAAAAAGAAAAATCTCCAACGAGGCGTTCTGGGGCAGCATAGACAGGTCTTTTCTGTGTTAGAGTTTTACTCGCTACAGGGTGTACTTTGAGGGTTTGTGACTTTGCAGAACGTTTACATGCATAAAAACCTTCATAACACACAAGGGGACGGGTAATAACCGGAAAAGCATGACATGGGACCTTTAAGACAAATTGCACATTTCTTTAGAAAAAAAAACATACAACGTCCAGATAAAAGTGGTCAGGACATTGTCCAAAGGCACAACATGATGGGGAGTACACTGCTGTCCCTTAGCCAGATTGTATCTTTGTTGGGAAAAAATCAAGATGTTAACCAAATTTGGCAATTTCAGCGTTGGGCCTTATTGACAAAAGTTCCCGAATCTCATTTATGGCTGCGTCTTTGTTTTAATGACCCATTGTCTTCACACCCATCGCTTGATGATGCAAGCAGGGATAGAAACATAATCATGCTTCCTCCTCACTCGCTGTTTATTCTCCCAACAATGAGCATTATTCACTTGTGGGCTGCATTGGAAATTACACACATTTATTGCTAGGAATTGGCCGGACAGGGTCCGTTTGATGTCTAGTCCTATCGATTCAGATATTTGTGTTTTCACATTCAACTCCTCCGTGTAGTGTCTTGATAGTTTAGGGTTGCATTAAATATGTAAAAGGGGTGAAAGTGTTGGTAATATCCCGTAATTTTGTGGGTCCCAATGATGAGTACAACAATCAAAATGTGGCCTGCAGTCAAACAACTCACCATATTATATATTTCAATTTTGTGCGCTTCATTTATCTATGTTTCGTTCACTTGCTTGTCTATGTTCACTTTAATCCGTATCATAATTGTGTTTTCGGTTACTTTTTCTGTGATTGACACA